>JAVXUP010001022.1:0-297786 GCA_033070095.1 Escallonia herrerae
CCTAGTTGATCCCCCTCCCAACTTTTTTTTACAGGAAGTTTGGATGGATCTGAATTGGTGGTTATGGGTCTCACTGGGCCGATGGATGGTTGTGAAAGGCTCTGTCTGTTGGGCTTGTATTGCCAGCGGCAATGCGGTGGTGGAGCTTTGGGATTGATGAGGTGATCGATTTTTTTTGTGGTGGTAGAAAGAAGGGGAATTGGCCAGTAGATGGTGGCCTTTAGCGATTGGTGCAGGTGGTGGACTGTGGGTGATTGACGCTTCCCGCGCCGTCAGTGTCACTAACGGGCGGTGAGGAACGTGGGCGTTGCGGCGTGTGGTGGTCTTGGGGCTTAAGTCACAGCTGGACGGGCGTTAATGTTGTAAGGAGGTGTTTGCTAATAGGTGGAGCTTAGGTGTGTATTGCTTGACATATCGCATATCTATCAAGTTACGTTGTTCTGGTCCATTCACAGAGAAAGGAAATGAAAAAGGAAAAAGAGAGAAACAAAATTGTTTTCTTGTTGTTGGTTCATTTAATTAATGTTTACAGGCTAGCCGACTTTTATTCAGTGTCATTTAGTTTTAAATGTTTTTTAGGCTAATTTTATATTGTGATGCTCATCGGATTAAGATGTCATCTGTGCAAGTGCATTTTTATTTTCTTACCTTTTATAGGATGGGTATAACTTGACTGCTCGTTGTTTTTTATTTGTATATTTCTATTATTCTCCAAAAAGGAAACGAAAGAACTTCTTGGAGATTTGACCAGAAAATGAGGAAGAAAAAACGAAATGAGAAGGAAGGCTTACCTTATAAGCGTATACTAATTGCTATCATAGTTTTCGATACCGTACCGGTACTGAAGATATCGATCGATACTTATCACTTTTGCCTTTTTACAGGTGTGGTAATCTTTTACATTTTGTACCAGACAAAAAATCACTCTATATCAATGGTATTGGCCGATACATATGATACAGGGCGAGATACTATGTTTTGTACTCTTTACTAAAAACTATAAAAGTTACAAAGTTTGTTGGGTAACTTAGAAAATTGATCATAAAAAGATTAAATATGTAAAAATCATAGGTGTCATTATATCGTTCAAAAACCTATATAACCTCTTCATTTTTATCATAATTTGTAAAATATTTCCTGGTATTCTTGACTCTCTTCTTCATTGGAGTTTTCAGTATGTTTTTACTTTTTCTCTGACTTTTCATCACGTTCTTTCATTTATGTGATGTATAGCTTCACCTATACTAATACACTTCAACATCTTGATATTGAATAAACATCTTATTCTTTTATAAATATCCACTAATGAGATAGTTAAAAAGGGTGATAACTCAATTCAGTGAATTGAATAAGTTATTTGTTCTTGATGTCATTAACAAATACCGAATAGCTTATTCTAGAAAAAACAACTCAATTAGACTACCCACAATTTGATCTGTCTACAATTTTAGTCTCATTAATGAATGAGTGTTACATGTATATTTTTAATGTAAAACTTGAGATGGTACCGAGACGGTACGGGTACCAATACATACCACTTCACTTTTATACAAGATCGTAAGTTTTTTGGTACTGTATTTAGAACTGTGATCGCTATCAAGATTTTGACAGTTCCCCCAACTCTAAGAAAGGCTTTTAACTTGTAAGCATATTATGTTTGGAAAAAATATTCTCCGATGGATTATGTCCTCTTGAAGAATGGCTTAAATTGGTGACAACTTTAGTGTCTAGGAATAAACCCTGAAATTGGGAAAGTAGCATGAGACGGTGGATTCAAAGAATCGAGAATTTACTCAAAAGAGATAAAGGAGAATAAATAAAAAAAATTGGATGACTGAGAAAGTAACGTTTGCAACATTCAACTCATTGTGAAACCTGATTTCACTCCACTGCCCAAAATTTTTCTTTCAAACCTCCTGAAATAACTCCCTCCTTGACTACCTTTTCCCCTGAACCGTATCTCTCTTCTTTATGTCCTCTGTGATCCCTACTAACCAAACATTCCCTCTACTCTCTACCATATTTCCACAATCTTCTTCTGTCCCTTTCAACCTTACAACCCATTTTAGCACATTTCTCTTTATGGCAATATAATCTCTATCGATCCCACCACGTTCTGACCAAACTTTAGCCTTCAACAAAGTACAACTCAGCAATTGTCCACGCTTTCCAATCATGGAGGATCCCTACCTTTGAAATGGCAATGTGCATGAAGACAACACTCTACACATGCGCACCTACATACTTCCCCTAAATGAACAACAAGTACAAAATGAAAGAATTGGTAAAGAATTTGTCCTACTCGACAAATTCCAAGACTCCCTTGTCTTTTCCCAAGCCCAAATCCAAAGCAGAGTAGACTCCTTTTAGGCTTTCCAGGGGCCAGTGCAAGTAACAAAGGTGCCAAATTTGTTTCTCTTTCACTTCGTGGTTGTCTCGGATGCTCGTATGATGCTCGCCAACGGACCCTGGAATTTTATTGGTGCATTTTTAGTCCTTCATGAATGGTTCCCCCATGATGTCTACCGTACCGTCAAGTTCAAAACGGTTGACCTGTGGATGCAGGTAACAAATATCCCAAGTGATTGCTTCCATTACTCCCTGGCAAAAAAAATAGGACTGGCAGCAGGACTTCTCCTCGAGATAGATTGGTCAGGAAGCCGAACAACCCATCGTGACTATTTTTGCATAAAAATTCGAGTGCTCCTTGAGGCCCCTCTTCTTCTGGCCATCTTCATACAGCTATTAGATAACATGGGAGTCCAGATTCTTCGATGTACGTATAAACGAATTTTTATGGCATGCTTTTGATGCGGCCATATAGGCCATGAAAACACCAATTGCAATACCTTTCTTCTTGACATCATTGAATCATTAGTGCGATGTACTAACCATATTCCTTGTCCTAATCTGTATGAAACCTTCATTCTTGATGGATACCCCATGTGTTGCCAAAACTCTAAGAGCTTTTCCAATATCTGACTAGAATCGCTACTCTCATGTAATTATCTCACAGAACGGCCCTGGACTGGTGTTAACTTACATGTGCGATGCTTTCTCGCCAGGTCCACAGACGGATTCTAGTGACGATGAAACCTCCATAATAGCCCCCACCTCCCCTGTACTAAATGACGTTGAACCTTTAGTGAACCCCTTCAACCTAGATGAAAACATGATGTAACAACCACAACTAGAAAATGTCCCATTTCCCATTGATATCGGTATCCTTGATGACGACATAGAACTTCCACATAATATGAATGTGCAATTAAATGATGACATACTGTATGCACACGAAGAAGCAACACAGGAACCGATTCCAGTTGGCCCCGTTAACCAAGATACAATTCCTCTTAATCCAATCTTATTTGAACATCAAGCTCAACAACCAAACATGGGTGATGGCACTGGTGCTTTGGTTATGTCAGAAACTTCAAGCTACACGTCAATCGGAACTTTGCCGGAGGATTTTGACACTATACCAACTGATGAAACAATTCTGCAAATAGTAAATGGCAATAACTCATCGGAAGATGATATCGACGGCAACACGGTGGTGAAAGGAAGTCAAGGCTCGCAGATGGACACGTCAGCTTCCTTAATTTTGCCGGCCAACATCCCTAACATAGATCTGGGAAATCACCTTCCCCCTGACAATTCCATCCAAACAATGATTGCCAATGAACTAGTTAGTGTTGATCTGCTCTTAGCCACCTGCACCTAGATCTCTCCCATATATGATCCTAAATCTCCAGCAAATCCATTGGCAAACCCTCTCTCTTATCGACATGACGTGGGCTCCTCCCTAGCCTTAGATCTCATGGCTCCAAATGAAGAAAATCAGGCCCAAACCCTTATCCCTTGGGCTGGCCCAATCCCTAATCCACATTACTCCCCGAGGCCCCCAATAAATCTAGCTAAATTTATGTTGGGGTTATATGATTTTGGACTATCTCTTCTAGCCCATCCAATTAACCACCATCTTTATACTTCTTCTTGGCCCATATCAAACCAAAATGCCCAACACCCTCCATGGCCCAATCCCAACTCTCAAGCCCAAATTAATCTGTCCTCACAACAACTCTCTACCGAAATAACCCATGAAATCTTGCCAATCACGGCATAACCCTTCCCTTCTCTACATCTTGCCAGCCTGTAAATCCACACAACTCCACAACCACCTCTTCATTACCCCCAACGACTTGCTCCCAGAAATTTTCTAAAATCATTCAGCACCAAAACCAGTGCCATCTTTTGATCCGTCACCCTAAGCCCTGTCTCAGAATATCTCGCGAAGCCAAGAGACTTGGTGCTAAATCTCTCTTCCTCAGCTGAACCAGTCTACTCATCCCAACCCCTTATGCCTCATTTTATGGAAAGTGATCTTTATTGGCAAGCAGTTCTTGGGGGGGGGGGGGGGGCACTCTACAAAGCAACTTAGTCATTTTCAAGGGAAAATATTTACTGCATCGGAATTTGAAATCTCAAGTGAAGACACAGATCAAATGGAAGATTCAACAGCTGAACTCTTACTCACAATGGCTGCCCAGGAAGTGCTACATAGCGACACAAGCATGGAAAAAAACATGCAAATACAATCAATGAAGAGGAAGATGAATAACGGAGGAAAAAATTTAAGCAACTCATCCTGGAAAATCCTCCAAGCCCGCTAGGTGACCCTCCCCCCGCATCTTGCATTGTCAATTACTCTTATCTATGCTCTTGCCTGCTAGATAGACTCAACTTTTCTGCCTATACTTGGACGCATAAAACCTTGAAAAAATGAAAACTTAACTGGACTGTATTATAAGTACACTTTAACCTTCACTTTTCTAAAAGACTGAAAACCTTGACCTTGGACACTACTCTGGACTCACTTTCTAAACCGTTCAATTCTCCCCCTACCAAACCCAACTGAAAAAAAGGAAATTAGCTACAACTCATACTTTCAGCATGCCTCATATTACTTCTTCCTCCTAGACTTATGGGCATCTGTAATTCCAAGAAGCGAAGCCTTGGCATCCATGACAATCCCTTCTTCAGGGATCACTCTTCATTTATGAATCTAGCTTTATGTAGGATTTTGGGTCTTGCCCCTTTGCAACCCCTTCGCCGTCAATGAAACTCATCAGCTGGAACTGTTGTGGGCTCGGTCAAGCCGACGCAGTTTGAGTAGCCCTCAAATTGACCCGCGCCAATAGGCCTCAATGTATATATCTTTAAGAAACCGAGCTGAATGTTTCAACTATATCTGCTAAATTTCAAAAGTTGGGGTTTACCACTGCAAATAGAATTGAACCTCTGGAATTCTGGGAACAAAAGGTGGCCTTTGGATTGGCAGGACAGAATAAATTACTGGCTCTTTGGTGTACCAGGATAAAAACCTCATTCTAGTCACTTTTAGCAACCCATTCGGGGTTCTTTGGACTACCGGATTTATTTATGGACATCCCAACCTATCCAAAAGAAGTGCACGTGGCAACGTCTTTTAGATATCCTTTCAGCAGTTGTTACTCCCTTAATGCTCATCGGGGACTTCAACCAGGTTTTGACTTATTCAGACAAATCTTGCGAGAATTTTGCCTGTATCCCCGGACACAATCTTCTATTAGATTTCCTAAATCTTAACCACTTGATGGATATTCTTTGGGTGGGTCCTCCTTTTACTTGGACCAATAATAGAGATAGTGCAGCTTGCACGTATGAAAGATTAGATCGTTGTGTTGCCCAAGGCCCTTGGTTATCATTATTCTGAAATGCACTTCTCAAGAACCTGGGTATTCAGTCCTCTGACCATGCACCGTTTTTACTTGATACATCGCCACCTCAAAAATTCCTCTTTCGCCCATAGCGCTTCGAAGCTATGTGGCTTAAATACCCCCAATGTAAGCATATAATTCAAGAGGCCTGGTCAATGGCATGTGATGGCTCCCCACTTTACAAACTTACTTTTGGAGAGACAAATGATGAATTTTTTGAAGGTGTGGAATAAGCAAAGATTCAGAAATCTAGGGGTTCAAATTGATGACACAAAAAGCAAGCTTCTCCATTTCCAAAGTCAACTACCCAACCCAGATACACAGATGATGGAACAAAACCTAAGAGTAACTCTGGACTGGTTGCTTGACTATGAAGAATCTTTCTGGGCTCAAAAATCAACAATATGTTGGCTTCAACTCGTAGACAAGAATACTAGCTTCTTTCATATGTCAACCATTATTTCTCCTAATCCTGATGCTAATAACTCTGATTTACAAGGGGTGCTTGATTTATCAACATCCTTCCTTCCTCATCAGACTGATTGGTTAAATAGACCCTTCACTAGCCTTGAGATTTAGCAAGCTTTCTTTGAAATCAATCCTGTTAAAGATCCTGGACTGGATGGGTATTCCAACCCTCTATATCAACATGCTGGGCTTTTCTTGACTGACCAATTACCTCAATGGTTCTATGCTTTCTACATTCTGGGTACATTCTAAATGTCATCAATAAATCCTACATTGTGCTCATTCCTAAATGTGCGGCCACCTTAACTCCGATTGATCTCCGACCAATCTCTCTTTGTAACACTGTTTACAAAATAATAGCCAAGACCTTGGCAAACTGCATCAAATCTTTACTAGCTCATCTCATCTGTGATCAACAAAATGCCTTTGTAAGTGGAAGACATATATGTGATAATATTTTTATTGCTCAAGAACTCACCAACAAAATTCGGACCTCCGAAAGCAATAAACAAATTCTAGAAGCCATCAAACTGGACATGAGTAAGGCTTTGAATTGGGTGAATTGGAAGTTCAGGAAGCAGTCCTGCATCAAATAAAATTCCTGCCCCAGTTTATTTAGATGATCATAGTTTGTGTTACTAGTGTAACCTATGAGATCTTACTAAATGGTTCACCATCCAAAAGATTTCAACCTTCATGTGGACTGCGGCAAGGAGACCCTTTCTCGCCATATTATTCATTCGATGTGCCGAAGTTTTATCTGCATCCCTAAAAAAGGTTCAGGGATCTGGCCTAATTCCTGGTCTCAAAGCCGATATCTGTAGCCCATCAATAAATCATCTTTTTTTTTTTGCAGATGATGCTATGTTGTTTACCAAATTTAATCTTACATCCTGTCAGCACCTGGATTTCATCCCTCAACAGTATAGTAAAGATTTGGACAACAAATCAACCTTAGTAAATCCTCGCTTACACTTAGCTCTAATGCCTCAAGTGAGGAAGCATTCATATTCGCACAAAGTCTGGGCCTTCCAACGTCAAATACTTTTGGAAAATACCTTGGAAGTACTTTAGACATTGTCAGCAACCGAAAAATGTTCTTTCGACAGCTCATCGGGAAGGTCCAAAGCCGATGTGCAGGCTAGAAAGGATGTCTACTCAACAAAGCTAGGCGAGCTACCCTCATTAACTCTGTTCTATCTTCACTTCTCACATACCACATTCAGGTAACTCTCTTCCCTAAATATGTTTGTACTGCTATCAATGCGATCCTTGGTAGATTTTGGTAGTCAGAAGATGAGAACAAGAAAGGAATCATTGGCTTAACAGGCACACGGTATGCGTTCCTAAGATTCAAGGGGGGGCTAGATTTAAAGATACAAATATCTTTAACCTAGCTCTATTGGCCAAAACCAGTTGGAGATTATGGATGGAACCTGATAGTCTTCTTGCTCGAGTAATGCTAGGAAAGTACTGTACTCGAACAAATTTTTTATCTAGTTCTGACAAAGGTAACTTCACATGGGCATGGAGGAGCATTCTTGCTGGCAGAAAAGTCCTTCAAAGTGGTTTACGCTGGCAAGTTGGTACATGTTCACAAATATCAATATGGCAGGATAATTGGATTCCAAATCGTGATATCAGACCTACTTACATAGGTTCTGACTCCTCTATATCTTCGGGTACTGTCAACAACTTCATAAAAAATGGTGAATAGGATAGAAACCTCCTCAACCAATTGTTCAGCCATGAGCTTGTAAAAAAAATCTCTGCCATACACATCTCTCCGCATCTTATTGAAGATCAACAGCTATGGAATTACACATCTTCGGGGACTTTCTCAGTCAAAACAGCATAGTCCTTGATCTTCAGGCAAAACACAACCCACTTATGTAGTGTGGGGCAACTAGCAACTCTCCCTTCTTCGGAAACCAAATTCTGGAAGGTAGTTTGGTCTCTCCCAGTGCCTCACAAAATGAAGTTTCTCGTTTGGCAAATCTTATGGGATAGGTTACCTCTACAGTCGACGCTCCAACGCTTCAATATTACCACATCAAATTCTTGCCCCCTATGTCTCAATGCACCGAAAACTATAGATCATCTTTTCTTATCATGCCCAAAAGTTCAACCTATATGGTTTGGAGGACCCGCAGGTATCAAATCAAATACTATCTGGTGCCCCTTTCGGGAGTGGCTCATAGCATGGCTTGAGCACACATATCATAAAAGCTCATATATGAACAAAACTCAGTCTATCATTTCAACCCTCTGGGGTATCTGGACACATCGAAATCATCAAATCTTCCGCCAAACTGAGTTTAAGCCCCTTGTTGTTACTCACAGCATACAAGACCTACACATCAATGTCAACTTAACGTACAACAAATTCACCAATCACTCAGCTGAAATGGCTCAACCTATCCTTCAAAAACTTCCTATTCCCTTTGAACTACAAAGCAGCAACATGTCATGCAGCTGCCGACGGAAAGATCCTATCTTACTGTACATGGCTATCTGCTTTAACCCAAAACCCTTGAAAGTAGGGATAGGAATTGCGTGCTTAAATCATCTTCATAAGCGGTGTGGATCTTCTGCAATCTCCACTACAGCCTCTAATCAAACAACAGCACTGGCTAAGGGTGTTCTAACTGTGGTAAAATGGGCGAAGCATAGGAAATTATTTCATATTAAACTTCTTACTGATTCAAAGCTACTCCTATCTCAGATGACAGACACTAAAGATAAACCAGCTCAAGTGGCAACAATTCTATGTGATACCTGTTATATAATAGCTAATCTTCATTATTGCAGCATTGACAGCGCTACAAACTTGCATCTAAAATAGGTCAGATCTTTAGCAGCTTTTGCGTGTTATGCCCATATTCCCGTACATCAAGACTGGGTGCATGAGACAGTACTTCAATGAGATCTCTCTCTCTCTCTTCATCTTTTGTGATTCTACGCTTTTGCAAGAACTTACTACAATTAGTGTCACTTGTATCTATTGATGTCTTTACTTTTTCTGTTTATGTGTGCCTCATGACGTCTAGCATTGTGAAGCTACTTTATCTTTGCCGTAATGACTATCTCTGTAAACGCTTATTATTTATGCAATTCTCTTGTTTATCAAAAATTAAAAAAAAAACTCATTGTGAAAGGTTTAAAGATTTATTAGGTATTAAACAGTTGATTGCACCAACTTTGTCCCTGACAAGGAAATTGTTTTATACTATTAGAGAATTACTTTGATATAACTACAAATATAAGAAAAAACAAGTATCTTGACATGTCTTTTTAAGACAAAAGTATTTTACTAATTTAATTAACGATAAATATACTACTAATGCTTTAGTTCAACTTACATTATTTGAACAAGATCATAAAACCTTTTTCAATGGTACAACAAGGTTATAAAAAACCGCCTGACAGTCTATCAATAGAGGAAAGTCAAATAAATGCGAAAGAAGAAAGCTTTACATGTATAATTATCACAATAATAATAGGAAGAAAAAAAAAAGAAATGAATGGACGCATGTTCAGCGGTCAAGGTGTATCACAGGAGATTAAGTTAGGAAATTCATCGACCATTACCACCCTTGAACAGGCCATCGCCGGTGAGGATCCGGCATCCACGACGACCGCCTCCTCTTCTTCTCCTCCACCTGCTCCGCCTTCTTCGCTGCCGTATCTCCTCCGCCCATCACCACCCCGTTTCCACCCAAATTCTTGAAAGAAACCAAGACCTTCGACACCAACGCCACCCAAGCTCTGCTTCTCCTCCTCCTCCGCCCCCCGCTTCTGTCCTCGTCGACGCCGGTCAACCTCATCGACTCCGACAGCTTCTCGTACGCCATGACCGACGTGTCCATCTCCGAGGACGCCAACTCTGACGCCAGCAGCATGCTGTTGGATCTACCGAGCTTGTTATTCAGCGACGACCCTCTGTCCAGCCTGAAGCTTCTGCTAATCATGTCCATTGCTCTAATCTTCTAATGAATATTTCGAGCTGCTTGATTCTTGAATGTTACACGTACAGTAGACCTTTATTGTATGTTTTCAGTAGATAGGTCTTATTCCATGGGAATAAAGATGGGTTCTTCAAGTTCAAGGAAAATGATGGTGCCAGATCATCCCTTGTAATACAAGTACTGCTCTAACGTGTGGAACATCGGCGGCTAAAAAAAAAAAATCTAACTTGGTGATATAATGATGTTAGATGAGCGAAGTTAATTGGTGAAGTGCCCCCTATGTTCATGACGAGTAACTATTGTATGAACATAGTTATTTGTCTAACTAATTAAGATTAAAGATCGTTAGATGCGGGGAGTTAACGACTGATGTGATAAAAGAAGGAATTAAGGAACTTGCGGAGTTAAATTACCACAAATCTAACAAATGCTTATATATAGATGGGCGATGTTGGTGATAGATTGTTATTGTTTTGTATGTATTGTAAGTGAAACTTCAAGAACCAAAAGTCTTGTTCTTTGTCCTACGTTGAAGAGAAAAGAAACTCTATTTTCTTATAAGTAAGGACATGGTACATACATTTGAATTGTTTTGGAAGGAAGATTGAGAATGCTATTATGCGATGTACCGCACGAGCGTATTGTGTGCGCTTTAGTGGGCGCACTTAGCATTGCTAACACTTAGCATTTAGCACGCGAGTACGTATGGCGCGTTGATTTATATATAATCTAACGGCCTATATTTTAACTAATTTTTGAAATTATTTCTTTCGGTCATTTATTTTTAGTGACACTGTTGTGACTTTGAAATAATTTTGGAAAGGCAACAGAAATAACAGTTACTAGTATTAACTCCGTGCGTTGCACACGGGACCAATAACGACTAATTAAAAGCTCATATTTATATATCAAATACAAATAACAAATAATGTTATTTTCACCTTTTTATGAGTTTTTTTTTTACTATTTTTAGTAACGATGTTAAGAACCCAAGTATTAAGTTTTTTTTGTAATAAACTCACCTAGAATCGTATAAAAAGTTATGCGACATAAGAAAAAATATAATATGAGAGATAATTATACGTATATACAAACATATATATAACAAATATTTTATATGACATATAATAATGTAAACAGAAGGAGATTATTCTTGTTAGAATGTGAAAATATGTTAAAAGCTCATAATTATATGTCGAATACAAATAACAAATAATGTTATTTTCACCTTTTTATGAGTTTTTTTTTACCATTTTTAGTAACGATGTTAAGAATCCATGTATTGAGGTTTTTACTAATAAAACTCACCTAAAACCGTATAAAAAGTTATGCGACATAAGGAAAAATATAATATGAGAGATAATTATACGTATATACAAACATATATATATATGACTTATAATAATGTAAAAAGAAGGAGATCAATCTTCTTAGATTGTGAAAACATGTTAGAATTGTGTACATATTAGAAAGTTTAAAGATTTGAATAAGATATTGATTAGAATGATATATAAAATTTAAATTTATGGAGAAAGATATTTTTTTTTAAGTGTGACATACTGATGTGGAAGAGAGAGAAAAGTAACATTTATATGATTGGTTGAATGCCAAATTTCATAAAGAGAGGCATGCCAAGTAGGAAAGAGAGTGTTACATTCTCTCAACTTCGACTTTCATATATATATATATATATATATATATATATATATATATATATATATATATATATATATATATATATAAGTAGTGCCTTCAATGGGTGTGTCCCTTTATGAAAGGGTAGTCGTTAGTCCATATATAAGATTCTGAAAATTCAGAATTAATTAATATTTTTTGCATTCCAACTTTAGAATCTCCTTTTTTCTGTCTCAGTTACGTACACAATTTCGAAAGGCAATTCTGAAACGAATCTTCCAAATTGCTATCGGCAAATTATTGGTTTGAGTAATTCTGGAAGTGATTTGTCATTAACCCGGTAGCAAACTCGGGACGCGTGAGGGGGGGGGGGGGAATATCGTCTTAAAGACGGTGTCTTTAGACGCACCGCAAGCCATAGAATTTTGTTTTTTTTTCTTCTTCCATTCTGCACTTTACTCCAAAAGTCGAGGCCAATGATCTCAGACCATAGATGGAGTAACGCTCCCGGAAATCCAGAGCTCCGCCGTCCCAAACTCCCGGGTCGTTAACCTTCCGGATCACATCAAACCTGTCAAATTTGTTCACTAACACATACTTCAAAACATTTAATCCGATACCATCTCAAAATTCTTTAAATGCAAGCTTACAAGACTGCTCAAACTTAAACCGTCAAAACCTAAGTTCTTTACAAACTTGAGTCCTTATGAAACACGGTGACAGTGCCGTCCCACGCAGAGGTCTCACTACACTGCAGTGGCGGGCTTACCGGAACCTCACACGTACTCTAACCCATTCTCGAACCTGCTACAACTTATCATCACCTGCAGAAGGGAGCCAAACGAAGGGTGAGCTTTTGAGAGCTCAGTAAAGTCGCACAAGGACTACAAAAAGATTATAACACGATTTCAGAGAATCCAACCAGCGATGATTTCCAAAACTCATTGAACGATCAAAACTCAATGATTTTCAAAATGATCAAAATTCATCATAAATAAAATACCAAAATTGTCGAATACAATCACGACGGGTTCCAAAACGATCAATAAAAGATCCTGTTCAAAGTCATCAATTCCAAGATACGATGATAGTTTTCCAAAGAATTTCATAACGTAAACAGATCATCGGAGACAGTTCTTTCCAAAATACACAGAAGATTTCTCAAAAAGATTTCAACATAAGCACAGATTATTTTAGAGAATACCTATCAGTCATTTCTATAACAATCACGGCAGTATACAGAGCAGATAAAATCAAAAATCAACGTTGACCTTGGGTGGTCTCGATGCCATTCCGAAAAAGCACAGAAGTGTACACATGCATGATGTACCAGAATAATTACTAGTCCAATTAGGTACTAGCCTGCATTCCATGCAGGATTCAGACCAGCCTTATAACGCCCGCCTTAGAACATAACAGATTCCTAGGTCAACGCAGAAAAATCAACAATATCAATGAGCTTTTAACATAAGCTCAATTTACCAAAATCAGATCGGATTTTAATAACTATAACATACCGTATAAGTCATCATTCAAAATTTTCAGAAGAAAACCACAAATAAACAGCAAAACAATTGCAGATAGTTATCAGATTTAGGCACAACAATTCGGAAGAACAAATACAAACAATTATCATATTTGCTCAGCATGCAAAACAAGCGAGCATCACAAGATTTTCAAATAAACGATTCAGGTTTAAGATTGGGGTTTTCTAGGCAATAGCTTGCTGACATCAATTCATACTTCAGAGTTCAACATTATTCATAAGTAAATCAAGGAGAACTTACGAGAATGAGTTATCAAAACAAGGGCTCGAACGAAAGTCCTTACCCAAGGTTCAGATAGAATCCCTTACCTGGATCCGCAGCTAAATTGTCTTAACCGGAAGTCTTTAGCTTTATCCTAAACGAAATGATCAAATCATCAGAACATAGTCTACAGCACCATATTACAACTTATTACGGACTCACATATGCTTCCAAAATGAACCTCCCTCACTGCGTATGTAAAATTACCAAAACACCCCTGGGTGAAAAATTACCAAAATGTCCCTCTCGGACTTAAATCACCCAAACGGCCTTCCCGTAAGTAGAATCACCCAAATAACCTCATTGTATGTCAATTTACACACATATACCTTCCGGGTGGTAAATTACCAAAATACCCCCGGGGGTTTCCGACACCGAAAAAATCCAAAAATATTTTGAAATTCTATTTTAAACATCCTGATGCTATTTTTGGACTAAATACTTTAAAAAATTTTTGCTCGAAAATCTCGAACCGATGTCCGGACTAAGCGCAAAAGGTCAGTTTTGCAAAAAAAATGCCTATCAGCCTCGTAATGGCACGGAATTTTATATAATGAATCATATCAGTAAAATAGGGTTTTCATAAAATTTTCAAATTAAAATAACTTGATTTACTATGCTAAATAATTAGATAAATTTCTTTAATCGGTACCCCAAATTAGTGCCCTTTGCAGACACCAAAAATTTCCAAAACATTCCAGAGCGTAAGTCTTGTAAAAATATTGGGGGTTACAGTTTTAAACTTTGTCTAATTTTGGCCCTAACTATTTATAACAATTCGTGGGAAAAACTGCCTAATTAATTTTATATATTTAGCAACAATAACAAATACTATTCAAATCACTACACCTACTATTTCACCTCAAAACACACACTTCTTCATCTTCAACCTTCAGCCACAACACCCAGCCCCTCCAAACTCACACATACACCCACCAATTTATCATTAACACGTTATAAAACACCTAGATATGATTAGATTCATCAAAAAAATACATCCTAACACAATTAAACACATAATTGTGCAATTTGCACGACATGAACACCTGCAAACTCCCCCCATAGTCCAGCCGTGTTCAGGGCACCCCCGCACCTTGCACCAAGCTCAAACACACTCACAAAAATTGAAATTGCATACTAGGAAGGAAGGGGAAGATTACCCTGGAACTTCTCTTCAATCTCTCCTTTTCTCTTTCTCTCCTTTTCTCTTTCTCTTCCAATACCGTGAACTGCTCATCTTTTACAAACCTCTTGGAATCTCATCTATCGGGAACCCCAGACCCTCCAAACTATCTCCACTACCATAGCTTCAAATTCTAACCGTACGGATACAATAAAAGGTTATCAGTGTTAAACCAACACGGGTATAAAGAACAACACAATGACTAGTCAAAGGCAGACTTCTTAATATTACCATCATCTGACCCCACTCTCATTAATTGGAATACAATTCTACATAAATGTGTTACCTATACTCTATGGTTCCGTGCCTTACAGAATCATATGCCTATACTTTTAATACCATAAGACCGAACTGCTCTGATACTAACTGTAACGCCCCTAGAAATCCGGAGCTCCGCCGCCCCGAACTCCCAGCTCGTTAACCTACCGGATCATATCAAACCTGTCAAATCCGTTCACTAACACATACTTTAAAACATTTAATCCGATACCATCTCAAAATTCTTTAAATGCAAGCTTACAAGACTACTCAAACTTAAACTGTCAAAACCTAAGTTCTTTACAAACTCGAGTCCTTATGAAACATGGTGACGGTACCGTCCCATGCAGGGGTCTCACTACACTATAGTGGCGGGCTTACCGGAACCTCACATAGACTCTAACCCATTCCCGAACCTGCTACAACTTATCATCATCACCTGCAGAAGGGAGCCAAACGAATGGTAAGCTTTTGAGAGCTCAATAAGGTCGCACAAGGACTACCAAATGATTATAACATGATTTCTAAGAATCCAACCAACGATGATTTTCAAAACTCTTCGAACGATCAAAACTCAATGATTTCTAAAACGATCAAAATTCATCATGAATACAATAACGACGGGTTCCAAAACGATCAATAAAAGATCATGTTCAAAGTCATCAATTCCAAGATATAATGATGGTTTTTCAAAGAATTTCAGAACGTAACAGATCATCGGAGATAGTTCTTTCCAAAATATACTGAAGATTTCTCAAAAAGATTTCAACATAAGCACAAATTATTTTAGAGAATACCTATCAGTCATTTCTATAACAATCACGGCAGTATACAGAGCTGATAAAATCAAAAATCAACGTTGATCCTGGGCGATCGCAATGCCATTCCGGCAAAGCATAGAAGTGTACACATGCATGATGTACCAGAATAATTACTAGTCCATTTAGGTACTAGCTTGCATTCCATGCAGGATTCAGACCAGCCTTATAACGCCCGCCTCAGAACAGAATAGATTCTCAGGTCAACACGAAAAATCAACAATATCAATGAGCTTTTAATATAAGCTCAATTCACCAGAATCAGATCGGATTTTTAATAACCATAACATACCGTATAAGTCATCATTCAAAATTGGGATAATTGCGTAAAATACCCCTATGGTTTGGGGTAGTTGCAAAAACACGCCTCTTGTTACAAAAATTACAAAAAGACACCCTAGATTGCAAATGTGTTGCAACTGTTAGAAAAGTCATCTAATCGATCCCCGCTTGCGCCTTCGTGCATGTCCAGATCTATGCCAAACAAGACAGATCCAATCGATCCCCGCTTGCGCCGCTGCGAGCCCGCCATCGATCCAAGGCAACTGGCCTTCGTGCATGTCCAGATCTATTACGAAAAGATCCCATCGATCCTTCGTGCATGCCAAACAAAACAGATCCCATAAATCCTTCTCTGCGAGTCTCGTGGAGAATGAGAGAATCAGATAAGGAAAAGTAGTAAGAGCGTACCATTTTCATTTATATATAAGGGCAATTTGGACATTTTTGCCATTCTGTTATGGAAATTTGACGGTGCAACACATTTGCAATCTTGGGTGTCTTTTTACAATTTTTGTAACAAGAGGGGTGTTTTTGCAACTACCTCAAACCACAGGGGTATTTTACGCAATTATCCCTTCCAAATTTCAGAAGAAAACCACAAATAAACAGCAAAACGATTGCAAATAGTTATCTGATTTAGGCACAATGATTCGAAAGAACAGATACAAATAATTATCAAATTTTCTCAGCATGCAATACAAGCGAGCATCACAAGATTTTCAAATAAATGATTCAGGTTCAACATTGGGGTTTTCTGGGCAATAACATGCTCACATCAATTCATACTTCAGAGTTCAACATTAGTCATAAGTAAATCAAGGAGAACTTACCAGAATGAGTTATCAAAACAAGGGCTCGGACGAAAGTCCTTACCCAGGGTTCAGATAGAATTCCTTACCTGGATCCACAACTAAATTGTCCTAACCAGAAGTCTTTAGCTTTATCCTAAACGGAATGATCAAATCATCAGAGCATAGTTTACAGTACGATATTATAACTTATTACGGACTCACACATGCTTCCAAAATAAATCTCCCTCACCCCGTATGTAAAATTACCAAAACGCCCATGGAGTGGAAAATTATCAAAATGTCCCTCTCGGACTTAAATCACACAAACGGCCTTCCCGTAATTAGAATCACCCAAATAACTTCATTGTATGTCAATTTACACAAAAATACCTTTTACGTGTAAAATTACCAAAATATCCCCGGGGTGATAAATTACCAAAATACTCCTGGGGTTTTCGACACCGAAAAAATCCCAAAATATCTTGAAATGCTATTTCAAACATCCTGATCCTATTTCAGGACTAAAAATTATTTTAAAAAATTTTTGCCGGAAAAATTCCGAACCAGTGTCCAGACAAAGCGTTAAAAGGTCAGTTTCGCTAAAAAATGCCTATCGGCCTCAGAATGGCACGAAATTTTATATAATTAATTATATCAGTAAAATAGGGTTCCCATAAAAATTTTAGATTAAAATAACTTGGTCTACTATACTAAATAATTTGATAAATTTCTTTAATCGAGACCCCAAATTTGCGCCCTTCGCCGACACCAAAAATTTTCAAAACAATTCAGAGCGTAGGTATTGTTAAAATATTGGGGTTACAGTTTTGAACTTTGTCTAATTTTGGCCCTAACTATTTATGAAAATTCATGGGAAAAACGGCCTAATTAATTTTATATATTTAATGACAATAACAAATATTATTCAAATCACTACACCTACTATTTCACTTCAAAACACACACTTCTTCATCTTCAACCTTCAGCCGCAACGCCAGCCCCTCCAAACTCACACATACACCTACCAATTTATCATTAACACATTATAAAACACCTAGATATGATTAGTTTCATCTAAAAACACATCCTAACACAATTAAACACATAATTCTGCAATTTGCACAACATGAACACCTGCAAACACCCCCCATAGTCTAGTCATGTTCATGGCACCCCCGCACCCTGCACCAAGCTCACTCACCAAAAATTGAAATTACATACTAGGAAGGAAGGGGAAGATTACCCTGGAACTTCTCTTCAATCTCTCTTTCTCGAATTTTCTGCCAAAAATCCCTGTTTTCCCAACTGTTTCCTTCTTTCTCTTGCTCTGTTTCTGCTTCTTCTCTATTTCTTTTGCTTTTCCTTCTTCACCCGATTTTCCTTTCCATCTCTTATTAGATTTTTTTTCCCTAGCTTAGTCATTAAGCTAATAGGAGATGGCTCCACGTGTGATCATCTTTCCAAAAATTTGACACCTAGCTACAAATTTTCACAATTTGCAAAGTAGCCCTCTATTTTTACAAAAATTCCCCCAAAATGTCAAAATTATATTTTTGCCCCAAAATTCTTTTAAGCTCCAATACGCTAGTAATACCCGGGCATTGCCCAAAATTACCATTCGTTTATTTTTTGGAGTTAGGATGGTTGTTTTAACCGACTCCTGAAGTTCGGGGTATTACAGATGGTCCTCCTATATAACGATATGCATTATTCAACTTTTGAGCATACATGATTTTATTGGCTATGCTATAAAGTTTGGTAACTTTCATTCGATCACCTCATTTTATCCTATGTTGTACAGTAACTTAGTTGCAATAAATAAAATATAAAGGATCAAAAATGATTTGCCTAGTTAGATCATCCAAAAAAATTTTTTGGTAAATTTATTCCATTTATCTGTTTTTTCAAACACATTGGAATTTACCGCTCCAAAAACAACATTATTTAAGTAGCATGCTAAAAATGATTGGAAATTTTAAGTAACGTTTGGTAACATTTAATTTTTCAATTTTTTGTCCAGTTTTCAAAATTGAAAAAATATTTAATGTTTGGTTCACAGTTTTTGTTTTTTTTTTTCCTTCAGTTTTATAAACCAGTTTTCTGTTTTGGACTGTTTTTGAAAACTCCGTATTTGAGTTTTCGATTTTCAATTTTGATTTTTTATTTCAGATCCCACCTTCAAGTTTCACAAGAAGTAATTTGGAACCCGTTTTTTTTTTTCCTTTCATTTCATCACTCCCACTAGCTACCCCCCATCCTCAACCACCACTACCACACGACAAAGCTGTCGCCACCTGTTGCCACCGACCGCCATCGACAACCATGAGATCGACACCAGCGTCGCCACCCTACCACCGTCGCCACCGACCGCGATCGACAACCATGAGATCGAGACCAACGCCGCCACCCTACCACTGTCGCCACTCAACGCACATATGTTCCACCCAACGCAGATCTGCCCCACCCGACGCCATTATACGTCATGACTGTAACGCCTTAATTTTTCGAAGCGTTAATTTCAAATAAATAAAGGTAGAGAATCTCAAAATATACAATAGTCTCCCAATTAGGTTTTCAAAAAATCTAAAAATAAGTTTCCAAGAAACATCAATAAATGCCACACCAGCTTAAAACTATTACATTGACCTCAATTACTCTTGCACGGAGCTCCAAAATAAAATTTAAAGCAAAATCTATTCGTACAATAATTATAAAAGGAAAATCCTTCCCTAAAAAGCTTCTTACTTAGCCATACCTTATAATCTTTTGCATAGCTCTGAACACTGGCTGATAGCCTGAAAGTAAAGGAGGGGTGAGTACAAAGCCCAACAAAGATAATCGCATACACTCACTCACAGAGTACAAAGCAATTCATATCGATAGTAGTAATTAGAGTTGATAAAATACGATACCAAGTTGCATGGCGAATACCAAAACCAATGCACTAACTTTCAATTCAAAAATTAGACTAGTAACAAGATCAAATAGCTTGTAACAGCAGAAAATAAAATCTCAGAGTAAGAAATTACCATATATAGCTGAATTTGTAGTGAGTCAAAAGGTTTCGATGTGTTTAAAACAATACAAATTTAAGTTTGAAACATTTTCACAAGTTCTGATAACGATATCTTATATTTCAAAAAGACTCTAGTGAATCTAAAATTACTTCAGATAAGTTTGAAATGTCTTCAAATAGATCAGATATCAAATTCTAAATGTTTAATCAGTACAAAGACGAAGACCACGTGAGTCATTCAGACATGTGTCACGCGTGCCATCACTGACACGTGAGATAAGGTTCAGAAATTAAGATCGCGATCTCTAACTTATCCCGCTAAGTTTGCCCACATTCCAATCCACGTGGATAAGTCAGAAATAGATAAGTCACATACAATGTGACATGTCTCTCCAAATTATTAAAACATATACCAAATCAACTTAATAAACACCAAGAATTTGAAGCCGACAAAGTCATTCTCGTTTATACGATTCTACGCAGAATAGTTTTATTCAAGGGCTAACTTCAACAATGAAATCAACTAATTCTAAGAAAACTCAAAGCCTAAAAGTTGAAGAGGACTCGTTACTATTTTCATAATGTCTAAGATCATCAAAACTGATAAAAAACAAATAATATGGAACAAGTCAAAGTAAGGTGATTTGCAGTGTCAAACAATAACTTTTGCACCGACGAATAAATTTCAATCAGAAAATAAATGGATTTTAATAAAACACATAACTAAGAAGTTTAAGAGACTCTTTAAGGTTTCCATGTTGTCTAGAATCAATGAAAACTAATGAGAAATAAAGGAGATAGAACAAATCGAAGTGGACTGATTTACAGTGTTAAAAACAGAAAAGTCAGTACTGAAAAATAACTTTCAAACTTAATTTTGACCAAGAAGCAAATGGATTCTACCAAAGCTTTAAATCACAAAGTTAAAGAAGACTCTTCAAGGATTTCAAAATATCTAAGATCATTAAAAACCAATGAGAAACATATAAGATACAATAAATCAAAGTTGGCTGACCTGAATTGGCAGAAATATAAGCATAATAATGTTCGGGTCTATTTGTGAATACCGAACACTTGGAACTTAGAAAAATCCAAAACAATAAAGTTGTAGTACACTATTTGAGGTTTTCAAAAAGTATAAGAAGACTGAAATTGGACAAGGAACGAAAAAGTTACGGACCCTTGAAATTGCCTTAAAGATTTACCATAAAAAGATCACGAATCAAAGTTAATAATCAAAAGTACAAACAATTATTTAGAGTAACGATTAAAAATGTAATTAAGGTTCTAAAGAATTAACAAATCTCTTTAAACAATAAATCAATTGGTGAATGGATCGATATCAGAATTCAGATGGGATAAAGTGAGAAAACCCTTATCTCAATTGCGCAAATCAACTCCAAGTCTTGATCTTCTCAAACAAATTATATCAGAAGCCCTAATATAATAATAACCAAAATTTTAATTAGACTCCACAATCACAATAGCTTATGTGTTTCTTATCATAAACCTCAATCTCAATATCAAAATATGCTCTTATCTCAATGTAATAACCAAAAATCTCAAAAGTGTTCTTCCTAGAGATTCTTTGAAGGCTCTTCTTAAGTTTGTGGTGCTCCTAGGAATGATAGTATATAAGTCATTAGCCTAAAAGAATATAATTATATTTCTAAAACAATAAGAATTGTAAAATACTCATTAAGTCTCAAAATTCTCTAACTTTATAAATGGGTCAAAGTAAAGCTCAAATATAAATTGGGTCATATAATCCCAAAAGTATAACCCACTTTCAGGAAAGAAAAATGTTAATTAATTTTTAGGCCCACTATTTAATTCAAACTCACCATACATTCTAATTTGTACTTACACAAGTATACTGAAAAAATCTGGGGTGTTACGGTGACTCACCAGCCTAACCATCGCCATCGCACCAAACATCAAGACCAACGCCACCGACTCTAAGGCAATGACGAACGACGACCACACTAGCTCCGTCCACGATCGCAATTTTGGTGGTGGTGTTGACGACGGTCCACGATCGCGATTTTGGTGGTGGTGCTTGGCTAACGGTGGTGCAATTTTGGCGGTGGTGCTTGGTTGGAGGTTCTGCTTCACCTGAAGAGAATTTAAGAAGAAATGAACAAAAAAAAACAAAAACAAAAAATTCTTTTACCAAACATCTATTTGTTTTTCTCAACAAAAAAAAAACCACAACTACTTTTGATATTTATTTTTTAGAAAATCAAAACTAAAAATTACAACTTTGTCAAATAGACCCGTAGTTCATAGTTTAAGCAAAGTGATATTTTCATTGGCACTGTGACTTTGACACCAAAAGGGTCAGTATGACTTTTGGAATGCGAGTGTCGCAACATGTATGCGTTTAAAAAAAAAATTAAGCCGTGGTCCTACTAGTACTTTTATATAAATTAGACTAGAAAAGCCACCAAGATTTGACATAAGAAGAAATATAATATAAAGAGTAAAAGTCAGCAAACGTTTTAATCCGGAAAAGATGAGCAGTCCTCGTATAGCTTTTTAAATGTGCTATATGCCTAAAAGTAATATAAATGTTTTCTTTGTTTTTTTTTTCTTCCAGTTTTTGGATGTTGCCATTTGTTAATTTTTGCAGGCCTTTTTTTGAACTAGTGCTATTGCCTTAGGATCAATTTCAAACATTCTCTCAATTCCTAACCCAAACTATAAAAACGGTCTTAAAAAAAGAATCCGTGAGTGTCACATTTTTCAAAATGATGATGGGATCAAAATCCTTGTATTATTGAAACACATGAAAGCAATGTAGCTGGTGTTTGACCTTAGGCTGGACCGAGAGCTTGGAAACCAATACTTAGTCTGGTGCCGTGTAAATTCAAGCCCTCAACTCACATCATTAATATTATTATGTGCTTCATTTTTAAAGGGCCAATGTGTCCGCGTGGTCCGTTTTCTCTTTATTCCCTAGACTAGACTGGATGCAACCCCAAGGAAAGATTAGGCATTAGGGAGTAGGCTTGACAAGTAATTTTTTTTATTAACAAAAGATGCATTTGTCCAAGCTGAACCTTCAAAACGACTTAGTTTTGGAATACAATGACACAACAATAACATTAATAAATGAATAAGATTGGTTCATTCTGGTAACCTTGATGCATTCTCCTTTTCTTTTAAACTGTGTGAATTTAAAAAATGCAAAGTGAATGGATTTTGATGACCGTACAAAATATTCATCACATACAAAAAATGTGAAAACACACACACACACCCCACAACTACTTTTTCCTAACCTTAAGTATAAGATGATATGTGATTGTGACTAATAGTTGGAATCATCTAAGACTATTTGATATCTTGTTAGATAATCTATTTCTCCTCCCTTCTTGTTAGATACATCATAAAATAATCTCTTGCTTCTCTCAATAACTCCTTTGATCACACCGCTCTCTCTCTTAATTTAATGATTTTAAATAATCAAAACTAATAATTTAAAATCATGCAATACTTGCCTCACCTTAAAGAATGTTATTACAGCACAGCCATAGAAGTACCTGAAAATAATAACACAGAAGAATTTTTTTAGTTATGTGTACTGTCTGTTAGTGATTAATCTTTTCCGGATTATGTGGGTTCTCTCGGAGGAGGACCCAGACGTGGGACAGATTGCCAGAACTCCAGAGTAGAAGAGAGAAGCCAACGCTGACCTTGGACCCAGCTTCCCCTTCTCCTTTTCTACATTTCACTCTCTCTCCCTCTCTCTCTCTCTCTCTCTGTGTATCTATAAATGTTTGACATGAACACGCCAACACCCTCACCAGTTTAGCTCTCCTCTCATGTCCTCTTGGAATTTAATGCCACTTTTGCTGAAACCCTGAAACCGACGCCCCCCCCCCCCCCCCCCCCCTCTCTCGCTGTCTGCACGATCTTCCTTAGTATCTGCCGTTCAACGCCTTCTATAACTAAGCCGAGAGTGACCAACAGACACCCCAGTAAAGAGCTCAGGTATGGCGTACCACTTGTTCAGTAACATCTATGTTTCCGATGTACTGCAAGTTTGTCAGAACTCTCTATGGCCACACAGTTTACTCCCCCCTTCTGTGACTGATTTAGATGTTCACTTCTTGTGTTTGCATACTTCTGTTCGTTTTTTCGCTCGTCTCTGACGTCAGTCAATTTTATATCTACAAAACTCTCTTTGTAATGCGAGAGTCAACGTTAATGCGTGAGTAAAAATAAAATTGAATATATAAATCTTGTTATTATTATTAAATATATAAATTTTGAATCTGGAATCAAAAGAATTATTAAATACTAAAAGGTATTCTGAATTATTATTATTTTATTTTTTTTTAGACAAAGGAAGTAATAGACTAGATCATTATCAAAAAATTTAAATGCAGGGTATATTTTGACTCCTAATAACCATCGCTACAAGTCTAATTATCCGATAAAGATATGGATTATAAATTATTCTTGATGAATTTTTTGGGTTTGTATTTATATTATTAATCTAATGCCTATGTACATAATGTGAAAAACTTAGATTTTGAACAATATTGAAATTACTTCGCTCATTACCACTATCTCATATTAACTTCACACATTTATTTGGTAGTATACATTTTTCGGATTTGAAAGTAAAACTATATTTTGTGTAGTAAAATTTTTATATTTTCAAGTATTTGATCAGTGGCTAACAACTGATTTACTTATTATGGTTTAACTGTAAAGTCATATTAATAAATTTTAATTGTACTTTTTACTGAGGTTTATAACATTCTTCTTACGAATCACTAAACGTGCAAAGCACGTGATTTTTACTAGTATATATATATATATATATATATAGTCATATAGTCATGATAGTAAAGCATTTTGCTACTTTTCAAGTGGTCTCATAGCATGTCTCTGATTTAAATTTTCTTCTCCAGACTGACAGCCACCATGTTACGAAGATGGCGCTCTCAACCCATCAAGGAAGATGATTCTTCAAGCCAAGATGCTAAGGTTACAAATCAATCAAATTTTGAGAAGTTAGTTTGGTTTTCATAAGTTACTCCACGAGCTCAGAGATACGTATGCATATGCAATTTAATTGCCACACAGAAACTGATTTTCACATGGAAGCAGGTCGAGGAACTAAGTGCCGGTCTTGGAACCCTATCAGGACGCAACGCCAAGGTTTGCACTGATGCATGCCTGAGGAGATATTTGGAAGCTCGAAATTGGAATGTTGAGAAGGCAAAGAAAATGTTAGAGGAAACACTCAAATGGAGGTCAATCTTTAAGCCAGAAGAAATCCGTTGGGTAAGTGAACACAATATGCAAATCTAGAGAAAAAAATAATGATCCAACGTGTTGAGGTATCAATCCCTCGTTAGAATAATAATGACTAATATAACAATATATATGCCTTACGGGTCTCTCCCCTCATCGTCAATTAGTTTTGAGTTGAATGTTTTCATACAACAACGCTATGGTTGTTGACTTGTTGTACTCTCTCTCTCTCTCTCACACACACACACCCCGGTGCACACCCACATACTCACGTGTGATGGTTCTACTTATTCGACTGTTTATTTATGTTCTAGTTTCTTGCTATCCTTAAGATCAAGACGGCAAATTACAATTCTAAACCCTCCATCTGAGCCTTGCAGATGCTAACGCTTTTTTCTCATCGCATAAACACCCAAAACGGAGGTTCTGTATTATGGCTTATACATTAGTTGCGTGACATCTGCATCTGTGGGTTCAATCCTGTTAAGAATTAAGTTCGGATCAGTCTTTCTCTTCCTGGAAAAAGACATACAAATCCAGTGAAGTTTGAATGATCATCATGCAAAACTTAAGGTTAAGATCTGCTAGACGAATTGTTGAATTTGTTTGCACCTCGACTTGGTTCTTCGCAGCATGAAGTAGCGCATGAAGGTGAGACTGGTAAAGTCTCTCGAGCAAATTTTCATGACCGAATGGGAAGGCCTGTCCTTATAATGAGGCCAGGTATGCAGGTTTGTGCTGAACTTTTCCCTTTTGTTGTGCATTCTTTTAACTTTGTAATTATAGTCATTACTCAACCCTCTATCTTATTTTCTGCTGGGCCGCAGAAAACAGTTGCAGGAGAAGGTAATATCAGTCATCTCGTCTATCTTCTGGAGAATGCCATCCTTAACCTACCTGAGGACCAAGAACAAATGTCATGGTTAGTAGACTTCACCGGATGGTCAATAAACACTAATGTTCCAATCAAAATAGCCCGAGACATCATTTACACCTTACAGAACCACTACCCAGAGAGACTCGCCATCATAATTCTCTATAACCCCCCGAGAATTTTTGAGGCTTTTCATAAGGTATGTAACCCTGTCTTTTGTCATATTCTGTAGTGAAGTAATTTCAATCAGTTTATAAGTGTCTACATGTCCCACTTCAACTCAAAATCTTCAAGTTGAAGGCAGGGTTCTACTATTTTTGGATATCAACGGCTCAACCATACCGTTGCATGACCGACTTTCTAGGCATGTAATTGCTCTGTCCTCAACTCTGCAGATTGTGAAGTATTTCGCGGATCAGAAAACATCTCAGAAGATCAAGTTTGTTTACCCAAATAAGAAAGCTAGTGTGGAGATTGTGAAGTCCTTCTTTGATAACGAAAATCTACCAAGTGAGTTTGGAGGAAATGGTACCTTGAAATATGACCATGAAGAGTTCTCAAAATTGATGGTTCAGGATGATGTGAAGACTGCAAAGTTCTGGGGATTTGATAAAGAACAAAGCCGCGGTCTAAACGGGCACGTAGGAGCAGAGGTTGCTCCAAAGCCTGCCAGTCTTGCACCGCCCTGCTAATTGAGCAACTCAAAAGTTGAATTAGGAAGCCAAAATTGTCTTGGAACGAACGAAATTGAGACTTTAAATATCAAATTCAGTCGCAGTCCTTGTCAAGGTGAATAATGATCTACTTTTCGTTGTAGTATGAACATTTCCATCTTCAGTTTGTATTATTGTAGTTCTTTGGAGAAGAATTTATTATTCACATTGAAGGAAGTAAAAAATAATGTTCCTTCTACATCAAAGTATCTGCTTATAGGTTGTCGGAGTTATGCATAAAACACAAGCGTCCAAATGCTTGTCCTGGGAAGAAGTCAAGTTGCTAGACCTCAGCATTGATAATGTAAATGTAAACGGTCTCCCTTCTTAAACATCAAACTGAGCGAAGACATTCATGAGAAAGAACATTGAGATAGCACAGACGAAAACGTTATAAGATTGCATCCACCAAGAACTACTACTGCTCTACTACTGTACACTGGATTGGGTGATTACTTTCACAGTTTAATTCTACAAACAAGACCACTATTTGATTGCCTTCAACAGGAGCTTGTAAACCAATACTTGTGAAGGGACCAAAAGCTTGTAAACCAGTACTTAGTCTGGTGCCGCGCGTGTAAATTCAAGTGCTCGACCCACATCATTAATATTATGTGGCTCATTATACGGCCAATGTGTCCGCGTGAACCGTTTTCTCTTTATTCCCTAGACTAGATGCAACCCCAAGGGAAGATTAGGCATTAGGGGTAATTCGCACGTATCATTCTAATCATGTAAGACCGTTAATATATTACAAAACAATCTCTTTCTCCCCTCTTCTCGTTAGATATATCGTAAATTAATCTCTTGCCTCTCTCAGTTACTTCTATTACAGAGATCTCTTTAATCTAATTAATAATTCTAAATAACTAAAACTAATGCTCCGGTAATAAAAATCATGCACTATTTGCTTTACCCTAAAGAACACTGTATTATTATAGTTCGGGCAATGCCATAGTACCTGAAAATAACACAAGAATATTTCATTTCAGTGATGTGTACACTATATTAGCGATTAATTTTTTCCGGATTGCGTGGGTTCTTGTAGTAGGACCCAGATAGGCGGGCAGAACTCCAAAGTAGACATAGAAGCCAACGCTGACCTTGGACCCAGCTTCCCTTCTCCTTTCCTCTTTCAGTTTCTCTCTCTATCTCTCTGTGTGTTGTATAAATGTTTGACATGAATACACACCAACTCCCTCACCAGTTTCAGCCCTTTTGGCTCTCCTCTCATGTCCTCCTGGAATTTAATGCCACTTTTGCTGAAAGCCTGAAACCGACACGATCTTCTTCAGTACTTGCCCTTCAACGCTCTCTGTAAGAAGCCAAGTAACCACAACAGACCCTCTAGTACTCCGTCTGTCTCTCTTCGTTCTTTGCTCAGGTATGCCGTACTACTTGTTCATTAACATCTCTGTTTCCCAATGTACTGCAAGTTTGTCGGAACTCTCAACTGCCACAGCGTTTATCCCCTTCTGTGACTAATTTGGATTTTCTTGTTGTGTTTGCTTACTTTTGTTAAAATTGGATTTTCAATTCTCTTTCTATTGCATGATGCTCATACACTGTGTTTCGAAGTAATGATGGAATGGAATCGTGTCTGGTTGGGCGTCATAGCTAATTGATATTTGTATTGTGTAAACATGGATTTTGGAGATTCATGTGTTAGCTTGCGGAGTCAATTTCTGATGGATGATTATATATATATATATATATATATATATATATATATATATATATATATATATATATATATATATATATATATCCATTGCTAGCGCTAGCACTGTTGCTAGCGCTGTTTGGCCGTCCGCTACATTATGTATAGCGCTAGCAATGGATCACGATCCATATATATATATATATATATATATATATATATATATATATATAGGGAGCTGATCCATTGATAGCGCTAGCAAAATAGGAGAAGTTGCTAGCGCGATCTGGCCGTCCATCCCAAAAGATGGACGGCCCAGATCTATTTTTTTAAGTACGTCCGCTACATTATGTAGCGGACAATTTTTTGTATTTTTTTGACAATAATACCCTCCGAGTCCGTCCGCTACATAATGTAGCGGACAAGTTTTCAGACTTTTTTTTTTCTCTTTCTGTCATTAATGTTCTGACTTTTGCTACATAATGTAGCCAGACTTTTTTGTGGTCATTTTTCTGTCACCTTTCTGACTTTAGTCTCTTTCTCTTTCCTTCCTTTTATGGTCATTTTTCTTACTAACGCCCTTAACCTTAACCTATTCGCTTCTATGTGAACTCTTTGTTCTTCCGAGATATGAGTTTCGGCAGAGCTGCAAGCTGTATTGTCTGGCACCTGATTTCGTAGTTCTTTTGATGAAAGAGAGGACACCTCAGCAGCATTAACCTCATCCACAAGGCCTGAGATGGCTCCTGCTAATGAAGCCAATGCTAATAGTGACTATGTTGTATCAGGTGGAAATTTATTTGCAGAAACCCATTCCTCATCTTGACCAAATCATTGGAGTCTTGAGGGGAGATGATCTCAGAGCTTTACTTTGTCCGCTTTATGTAGCGGACTCAGAACATTAATTCTCTTGTCCGCTACATTATGTAGCGGACTCAGAACATTAATTCTGAAAACTGTCCGCTACATTATGTAGCTCCAAAAAAATGCAAAAAATTGTCCGCTACATAATGTTACTTTCTGGGCCGTCCATCTTTGGGATTTTTCTCCTATTTTGCTTATCAATGGATCTCCCATATATATATATATATATATATATATATATATATATATATATATATATATATATATATATATATATATATATATATATGAGCTGATTTGTTGATAGCACTAATAAAATAGGAGATTTTGCTAGTGCGATCTGGCCGTCCACGCGAGATTATATGGACGGTCCAGATCTTTTTACATTTTTTTAAGTACATCCGCTACATTATGTAGTCGACAATTTTTTGACAAAAATACTCTCCAGCTTAAAAGAGTGTCCGCTACATTATGTAGCGGACTAGTTTTCAGACCTTTTTTCTCTTTCTGTCAATAATGTTCTGACTTCTTTCTCCTTCTCTCTCTCATTTATCTCCGTCTGCTTCATTATGTAGTGGACTAGTTTTCAGAGATTTTTTCTCTTTCTGTCATTAATATTCTGACTTCTTTCTCTTTCCCTCTCTATTTTATCTCCTTCTTCTTACTTCTCTCTAACTCTCTCTCTCTCACATCACTTTTTTAACTTGTTTATCTTTCTCTCACCATTTTTTCTCTCATCTTCCTCTCCCACCTTTCTTATTATGTACATGGGTCGTTAGTCAGCAGTGAAACAATGAACAACCTGTAACACTGGATGTGTATTCACCAGATAGGTGTGTAGAGTAGATTGGCAGAGTTGATTTATCTAAAAATGATTTGAAGGCTAGGTTAGAGTTTCTTGATTTATCTAAAAATAATTTCAAGGGTCAGATCTCGGATAAGCTTTCATTGAGTCTCTTCAGATTTGTCCGCTACATAATGTAGCGAACAATTTTTTGACAAAAATAACCTTTTAAGTATGTCTGCTACATAATGTAGCGGACGAGTAGGCAAACACTTTTATCTTTCTCTCTCCTTTCCCTCATTATGACATGTTTCTCTCTTATTCTCTCTTTCCGTCGTCAATTTCTTACTTTTTCTGAGTCTTCCTCTGTCCTTTCTCTCTCATCCTCCTTTCTTCTCTCTCTCTTTAGCTGGTGCAATCAAGTCTTCGAGGCGTAGAGATGAGGTTGCTGGTTATCTGCGAGTTTCAGGAGTGTTTATAACTCAAATAAGGAGAGAGAAAGATAAAAGTGTTTGCCTACTCGTCCGCTACGTTATGTAGCGGACATACTTAAAAGGGTATTTTTGTTAAAAAATCGTCCGTTATATTATGTAACGGACGTACTTAAAAAAAAAAGCAAAAAAAAGATCTGGATCGTCCACAGATTTGGCATGGACGGCCAGATCGAGCTAGCAAAATCTCCTATTTTGTTAGCGCTATCAACATATCAACTCACTATATATATATATATATATATATATAGAGAGAGAGAGAGAGAGAGAGAGAGAGAGAGAGAGAGATCAAGTTTTCAACTCTTCAACAACTAATAGCTCGGTGATGTCCGCATATTAGGTGTTAATAAATAACTTATAAATTGTGAAGCGAATTGCTTAGTAAAATGTTTATTTGGTTAATGATAGTCATTGACGTGGCGGGAGTGTCACCTAGTCTAGAACTATCAGTAAAGCCTTTACTATTAAAGGTCTTGATTGGTGGCTAGTAACTTTCAACAGGTCAACTCAGCAGTGATTGAACAATTCTAACTATCTGAGCTTGTTAGAATTCTAGCTATATGATTATGTTGTTCTTGACTCAGATTTTTTCGATGTTAGCTGAAATGTCTTGAAATTCAAAATGTCAGAATCAAGGGTAAGTATTTTTCAGATCAGGATCACAAAAGTCGCCCGTTTTTTTTTTTTTCCTTCCCCGTTTACTTCCTTGGTCACCTTAATGAACTGTATGCTTTGTGCAACAAGTTTGTTCGTAATGTCGGTGTAGCACACAACGGTTTGTAGCTGGATTAATTTGGTGGAGAAGATTGGTTTCGCGTGCTATGTCCTACTTGCAACGATCATTTATTTTGTGACAAATCCGTGGTGCCGTGGTACCCTTATTGTTATTTATCAAAAAAAAGAAAAGGTGCATCCCATTCCTTGGCACACCTTTCTCTGAGGCCCCCTTAACGCAATGGGTTGATTGGGTTCTAAGGAGGAGGGCGGCCCTGGCTGGGGCCCATCTATAGCCCTGCCTGTTAGGGCTGCTGGAACACAGTAGAGTTATAAAGCGCATGGTGTCTGAGATGGGCAGCAATAACACCAATATGAGCCATTTATTATCGTGTTTGAAATGACTATTGTGGCGTGGGTGTTTGTAGGACAACCTGGTAACCTGGTAAATTTAGTTACTCACATGACGGGTTAGCCAGAGATGAGAACACTAGCTGATCATTGTTGCTGGAGTTTTGCTCTAAGATGATGCTTGCCTCCAGAACCTCAGTTCCGCTCTTGATTATCCATGGCCATAATTTCACTTCCAAAACATTAATTGGCACATCCACACTACTCTGATCAAACTTAATTTCGCCTCACCGAGGAGAGAATCATGCGTATAAGACGTATAACATTATCGTTCCCAAGTGCAGGTGCAAACATAATATCTGACATCTACTTTGAACTCGGTGGCTTTGATATGTCGCAGAAATGTAAAAGAAGTCACATCTATCATTAGCGTAGATTTACCAGGAAACATAGCTGCTTAAGGATGCTCACCCTGCCCTTGACCAGCTTACAATGATTTTTGCATGTCAGCTTTTTGTAATGATCATCAAGGTGTTATTCAACAGCTTGCGCTTAAGAAAGTGAAGTTGTGGTAATTTCCACTGTAGTTCTTAGAAAATAATGTTGCTGTCACTTCTCTGCTGGTTAATAGTGATACTCCAGTCCATGGTATAACTACGTGAGATACATGACGAGCTCTGTCCTTCTTGGTTGTGACTATGAACTGTGAACTGTGCACTAAAATCTGCTACTTCACATGGTATGACTGATTAGTAGATTTCTGGTTTCTACTATTTTTTCTCATATGCATACTGAGTTAATTTATTTCAGCATTGCTCCTACTAAGTCTGTTATTGTGTATACTCTTGGAAGGAATATAGATATGCTGTGTAGTATAATTAGCAGCAGCAGCAAGTTGCTCAAACGAGCTCTGGCTTTCATCACTTTTTTTTTTATGCAAATAGAGCGTATATTAAGATTAGAGCTGCAAGGTACAAGAGGAAGACAATCGATCATTTTGAGTCTTAGAAAGGAAAGCAATTTGTTACATCTGTCTGATCCATCCACAGAACCAGGGGCAAGTAAAAGCATAACACGTGCACACATGATATGTAACGTAAAGGAAAAGAACGGCGAGAAATTGTCACAAGTTGATCAACTGGAGAAGTATGAGCACCAGAAATAAGGTTTTCAAGTACGAGTAATTACAAAAAGCTTGTTACGCATTCTGAAATTCCTACTGATATTCTAAGTATCTTTTACATGCATATAAGGCTTCCTGAGTCGGAGAGAGTGCAGAGGAAGAGGGTACAGGGTAGAATAAGACAAGGAAATCTTTGGGGAGCCTGGGAATGGCGATGGTTTTGTAGTGCAAGCAAGTGAAGCGCTCTTTTTAGAGAAGAAGTTGAGGATGAAAAGATGATGATGTCTTAAGCCAGCAAGGAGTAATTATCTAATATGCTTAGTTCCCATAATTTGTTTCACTTTGATGTAATAATTACATAAGTTGAACAAACAGCATGATTAGTCAATGTGAAGCTAGTATACGGTCTTGCTTGGTAAACAGGAGGTGGTGATAGGATATTACTGGATAGCAAATTTATAAGTATATGCATAAATGTAAGAAACTATTATATTTACACAGTCATGATAGCAAAGCATTTTTTGGAAATTTTCAATTGGTCTCAGACGTTGTCTTTGATCTAATTTATCTCTTCGAGATTGACAGCCACCATGTTTAGAAGATGGCGCTCTCAACCTATTCAGGGAGATGATTCTTCAAGCCAAGATGCCAAGGTTACAAATCGATCAAATTTTGACAAATTAGTTCGGTTCTCATAAGTCTCCGCAAGTTTAGAGATACGTATGCATATGCAATTTAATTGCCACACATAAATTGATGTTTGCATGTAAGCAGGTCGAGGAACTAAGGGCCAGTCTTGGAACCCTATCAGGACGCAGCGCCAAGTTTTGCACTGATGCATGCCTGAGGAGATATTTGGAAGCTCGAAGTTGGAATGTTGAGAAGGCAAAGAAAATGTTAGAGGAAACACTCAAATGGAGGTTAACCTATAAGCCAGAAGAAATCCGTTGGGTAAGTGACACAGTTTGAAATCTAGAGAAACAAGTTGTTTAAACTATTTAATGCGCTTACCACATAACGTAATGGGTTCGAAAACATACCGTACGAAGTCTCTAAAAATTCCGACGTAGGATCCTTGTTGTTACGAGCCTCCAACACACTTCTTTTTCGCAGGTACGAAAACGGCTACTAGAGTCGAGTTCTTCGTCCACGAACCAAATCCTAGAGCTTGGTGATTGCTCTAGAGAGAGTGCTATAGAGAGGGTTATTTCTATTACTTCTGACTTATTGGGATATCTCTAGCCTTTACATAGAGATACAATTAGAGACTGGTTTTACCTCAAACTCTTAGGAGATAAAGATTGTATTTATCTCAAACACTTAAGAGATAAATATTCTCTAAATAACTGTATTTATCCAAACTAACAAATACACATTATCTGTTAGTGGGCGGATAATGGGTCCATTGACCCAATTTATTAACAGCTCCCACTCGCCCACACACAGGGCAAATAAATCGTATAGTCCCTCTTTTCTCTCGTCCACTCATCTCCTCATACAGGAAATGGAACGTGCGACCTACGAGAAAGGATGTCCAGTTGAGGAGTATTGTATTAAGTTATCACCAAACTAACACAATACATCACTCCAAAAAATCTCGTATGTACCCCAGATAGTTCAACTACACCAGATTAAACACTCTCAAATCCCTCATAATGAGCAGTGTTAAACCTCTCATATGTTATGTATTCATGACTCATATCGAAACGAAAATCGACAAAGTCGCCCGGGCTATGAATCACACAACATGATGTAATATTGAACTTTCTTCCCAAAGCCCTCATGTCATTCCAATTAGACCCAACCGCTTTCCTAGACATGCCCCGCGAGACCGCATCATCCATGATCCAAGGGTACATGCTAAAGTAGCGACATTGAGTATCCTCTTCATGACATAGTCTAAGGTGAGAAGGGTACTACATAGGATCAAAAATATTTCGATCCAAGTGGCTCACACAGTGACGAAGCAGGGATTCATTCATCACTCCCACTGTCGGTCTGCATTTAGCACATGCAGTATGATTTGCATGCTATGGCGTAACCCGCAAGGGCGTGTCACATAAATGTATAATAAAATACGCCATACGAATCTAAGTCTAGTCGCTGTACAAGCGCCTAACCTGAGTTTTTCAGCCCAGTCACTCTCATAGTGCCTGCCTGAAATCTCACATTCGGCTGTAAACAGGCTACATAGAGTTGTGGAGATACTCTATGATCGACCTACATTTTTTAGGTCTCATCTTAGCTCCAACTAAGGCGACATGTTTGCTTTATAAGCTGTATCATCTTATTCGCCCACTTGGCGCTTAAGACAATTATGTCTCATCTTGCTCGCTATCTTAGCGCCAAGGTGAATTACCCGTGTGAGTGGGTCAATTCGAGCCTGGTGACACTCTCAATAAGGATGTATATGTAATCACAAAGATTATCCATTCATTCCAAAATAAACTCAAATCAAGGAATGAAAATTTAATGTAATAAATAATGTCAAGTACATAAGATGCCATAAACATATCAAAACCTACGTAGTCCCATACTCCTAATGTGAGAAAGGAAAACATCTCTAGCAATAGGCTTGGTCAAAGGATCAGCCACCATTCTGCCAGTAGGTATATGCTTTATGGTCACCTCTCCTTGCGCAACTAAAGTTCTAATGAAGTGATAACGAAGGCCTATGTGTTTGGCCTTCCCATGATATTTGGGGTCCTTTACAAAATCTAGGGCAGCTGTATTGTCACAGTGAACAGTGACAGACTCGTCTGCATGAGCTGTAACCCCTAGAGCCTGTAAGAATGACCTCAACCAAACAGTTTCCTGGACTGCTGCTGAACAAGCAACATACTCCGACTCCATCGTGGATAGGGCGATGCAAGACTTTTTCTTGCTGTACCAAGAGATAGCTCCACCTGAAGTGGATATGCGCTCATCTCTATCAGCGCCCCAATCAGCATCATTGTATCCTCTCAATCTCAAGTCTCCACCATGATAACACAGGACGAGATCAGCGGTTCCACGTAAGTATCGAAGAATCCTCTTCACCGCATTCCAATGAGCGGGTCCAGGATTACTCTGATAACGACTCACCATTCCAACGGCAAAGCAGATGTCTGGACGCGTACACAACATAGCGTACATCAGACTCCCAACTGCAGCCGCGTAAGGCACTTTGGACATCCGATTCTTTTCCTCATCATTCTTTGGGCATTGGTCTGTGCTTAAAGTACACGCCTTGTCCATTGAAGTGTCTATGGGTTTTGAGTTATGCATACGAAATCGTTCAATGACCTTCTTGATATATGTCTCTTGAGACAAACCGAGAAGTCTCTTTGGACGATCACGTATGATTTTAACCCCGAGCACATAATTAGCTTATCCCATGTCCTTCATCTCAAAAGTTGAGGACAGCCACTGCTTAGTGGCGACAATGGAACTCATGTCATTCCCAGCTAAAAGAATGTCATCCACATACAAAGAAAGGATCAGAATATTTTTCTTGGATCGTTTTACGTAAACGCAATGGTCTTGTTCAATCATTTCAAAACCTATAGAGGTAATGGCATGATGAAACCTAAAGTACCACTGCCTAGACGATTGTTTGAGACCATATATAGAACGTTTGAGACGGCAAACTTTGCGCTCATGTCCTTTGACTTCAAAACCCTCGGGTTGAGCCATATAAATCTCTTCGTCTAGTTCTCCATTGAGAAACGCAGTCTTAACATCCATATGAAAAAGTTCTAAATCCTGCTGGGCGACAATAGCTAGGATCAAGCGAATTGAAGCAAATCTCACCACTGGAGAGAATGTGTCTTCATAGTCCACACCCCGCTGTTGGGTATAGCCTTTCGCCACAAGACGTGCCTTATACTTGTCAATTGACCCATCTGCCTTGCGCTTGACTTTTAAAACCCACTTGTTTCCAACAGTCTTGCGCCCTGGCGGAAGGTCAACCAACTCCCAGACCTGATTCTTCTCCATTGAGCTCAACTCATCTTTCATTGCAGCCATCCACTCATTACTAGCAGGTGAAGATAAGGCTTCTTCCACAGAAGTGGGCTCATCTTCATCAGTTGGAGTGCACATAAGAATTTCACCGTCAATCTCAAAACGACGACGTGGAACTCTTCCTCGTGCACCTCTACGCAGTTGAGAATCTTGTTGACCTGATGGTCCTGATGGTGTGCTCCCACTGTCTAGGATGCTCCCACTAGGTTGAAGGTCACTTATACTATCTTCAGCGACAACAGGATGAGGAACTAATTCTCCACTTTCTCTTGGAGATGGTAAAGTGGCTTCAACTTCTTCTAACTCATAGAGGTCAAGATTCTTACTTGCGTCTCCAATGTTAGGAAAATCACTCTCTATGAAATCGACATCACGAGACTCTATTTCAGTCTTTCCACCATTTGGATGTTCACCATACATCACATAGCCTTTAGAGTTTTCAGAATATCTCAAGAAGATACTCTTTTTAGCTCTAGGCCCTAGTTTTCCATACTTATAAGAAGTACTGTGAACATAACCTGCTGAGCCCCATGGGCGCAAGTTATCCAAATTTGGCTTTTGGCCATTCCAAAGCTCATATGGGGTGGATTTGACTGATTGTGAAGGCACTCGATTAAGTATATAGGCTGCAGTCAGAAGAGCATCCCCCAGAAAGATATTAGGAGGTTTGCTTGCGCCATCATAGACCTAACCATGTCTAACAATGTTCTATTCCTTCTTTCCGCAACACCATTTTGTTGTGGAGTATTAGGAATAGTAAGTTGCCTGCGTATCCTTTTTCCTCACAAAACTTCTTGAAGTGATCGGACAAATATTCGCGTCCCCGGTCAGTGCGAAGAGTTTTTAAACTCTTCTCTTTCTGATTCTCAACCTCTGCTACAAAGCGTTGGAAACAATTCAAAGCTTCATAGCGGTGAGATATCAGATACACGTAACCATATCGCGTATAATCGTCTATCAGTGTAAGGAAATAAGAGGCGCCATGGCGTGCCTTTACACTCATAGGTCCACATATGTCAGAATGAACTAGCTCAAGTGGCTGAGTTGCTCTCACAGCCTTTCCAAAAGGCTTCCTGCATGCTTTACCGGCCAAACAAGCCTCACATGTTTGTAGATTGATTCTTGCGAGTGGGCCCAAAAAGCCTTCTCTAGCCAAACGAGTCATTTTATCTTGGCCTATGTGGCCCAGTCTTTCATGCCAGGTGGTAGAATCATTCACAATATTATCATTCACCACATAAGAATAAGAGGATTGAGAATCAATTAAATCCAATTGAAAAAGACTATCCATGCGAAAACCATGTTCGAACAAAACATCATCCAAAAAAGATGTCCAACTTATTACCCTTAAAAATAAAGGAAAAACCACTGTCTAATAAAGCAGTAACTGAAAGTAGATTAAGCCGAACAGTGGGTGCATATCGCACATCCTCAAGAATCAATGTGCGCCCAGTGCGCAACTTGAGCTGGTAAGAACCAACCCCTAGCACCTCTTCGGAGCTATTGTTTCCCATGAAGATATGTTTGCTACCCGCTAGAATCCGGTGATAATCTACGAACCCCTCTCGATCACGTGCTACATGTTTTGTTGCACCTGTATCCACAAACCACACAGGTTGGGAATGAGCAACCATCACATGTGAGGAAACATATAACTGAGAGAGAGATTCAGAAAGTACCTTCTTCGGCTCAGTGCAATCACGAGCGAAGTGTCCTTTCTGTTGACAGTTGAAGCATTTAACTTTAGACAGATCCTTTTTCCCACCACGTTTTCCTCTCTTGCGTTTCTTCATTTTTCCTTCCTTTGGCGCAGAAGTGCTAGCCTCGCCTTTCTTACCTTTCTTACTTTGTCTTTCACGCTTGCCATTTGCATTGCGCGATCCCCCTTGGGCGACATAAGCAAGGGTCTTGTCATCATCTCGAGTCTCGTCCTCAAGGATGACATGCTGTGAAACATCAGAAAAGTTCTTGATGTTTTCACTGTGGGTCAATATCTGTTTCATATTGGCCCATGAGGCAGGAAGGGACCTTATGACAGCTCTGACTTGCTGCTCATCTGTGAGCGCATGGCCAGCATCCCTTAGCTTACCAATCATATTGGACATCATCCTTAGATGTTCACTCATGGTATGTTTAGGGTCTTTTGTGTACTCCTCAAACTTAATCACAAGGCTACGAAGCCGCGTAGTTGAGGTTCCACCAAAAGAGAACTTGAGCTGATCTCATAAAGCTTTGCAAGTTGGAAGTTCATCATACTGCCCGATTAGATCATTTTGCAAGCTGCTCAACAAGGTATAGCGCGCACTACGATCTTTCTGATTCCATTTCTGGTAGGCAGTGTGGTCTCTTAGGGGTTGCCCCTCAGTGGGCGCGACCATCTCTTTGGTCAAGTGCTCCTCGAGCTCTTGTTCGTTTAGCATGAATTTCATCTTTTTGTGCCAAACGTCATAATTATCTCCGTTAAGTTTCTCACCCTTAACGAGATCAGCTATGACATTCTTGGAGGCCATTCTATTCACTACATTAGTTTGCGCAAAGAAAAAGACATTAATTATACATCCTTCTTTATTTCAAAAAATTCAAATGAAAAACATAATCCTTCCTCACATCATGAAATCGAAAATTTGCTAAGCTCGTAATCATCTCCCATGTATGTGAGTTGGGAAAATACTTTCCAAGTAATTTTTCGCAATAAATTTCATCATCATATAAGCCACAATGTAATAAATCATCCACATGATAATTTAGAACAATATAATTGCACCATACAATAAAGTGTGCAAGGACTCCATTGAGCCCTATTGGCATTCTAATAACTTATGCTAAGAAAATTCTGGCTTGAATAATGTGCGTGCAAAATTACATCCCCGTACAAGGCTTTCTAGAAATATACAGGAAAATAGTAGAATACAACATCTTTGAGAATCCTACTACAAACTACTCCAATAAAACAAATGGAGATGCCGCACAACACATTATTCTCAAAAGAATTTTCTTAAAACAAGAGTAAACACATAAATATAAGTTTCTTTAGAATGCCAATCTAGTATCCATTCATTTAACCTAAAACTAGTATGCTTAAATAACAAGTTAAAGGGTAATTTAAATGGATGAATAGACCACATTCTCCTTCCAAGGAAAACGGGCGTAAAGGCCTTGAAATTGGGTTTAAAGAAGTGTGGGCTTGCCAAAAGCTCAACAAATATATCAACAAAAATATATTTAAACCATAACACTAATCAAGGCAAATAAATAAAACATAATTCATCTATGTCATATAGCTCTCCATAATATTTATTTCTGCTCACAAAGTGTAAAAAATAATATTTGCGCATTATTCGTATTTTTTGGACCACAAAAATACTCACAAATAACCCAAAAATGAGAGATAAATTCTTAAAAGATGACAAACAGTAAATTTAACTCTAATATACCCTCTGAAATTAAAGAAAAATTCTGTGTGGATAAAACAAAATTTTAAAGCTAATTTCTCTAGAAAAAGTTATTTAAAAAATTAAACAGAACACACACAGAGGGTATTGAGGTAAATTTAACACCATAAAAAATTATAGAAGCCAAGAAAGAGCTCCACGCGCCGGCGGTGGGTCAAAAAACCGCCGAAAAATGCCTCACGCGCCTCCACGCTGCAGTGCGCGTGGGGCGGCCACTGGATTCTTGAAGCAGGCGCGTGTGGAGCACGCGCGCATGGGGATCTGTCTGCAGACTTGCTGGCGCGTGAGCGCACGTGGGCGCGTGGGTCAGCAGCCTCACTTGGCGCGTGATGGCGCGTGCGGCGCGTGGCTTGGCGCGCGTGTGGCGTTGCTCAGCTCCTTCGCGCGTGGCGCGCGTGAGACCACTGTTCATCTTCTTTAAAATCCTAATTTTTACAGCCGCCGCCATGTCGCGAGGCCAACTTTCGAATGCCATATCTCTCTCATTTTTAGGCCAAATAATGCGTGCCATATATCGTTGGAAAGTTTGTGACATAGATTAATTATGTACCAACCGATCATGATAAAAATTTAATATCATGCTCCGAATTTGAGTCCCAAAACTCAAAAAAATCACAGTTTTCTTGAAAAATAAAATCGTGATTTCTCACAAACCATGCATCCAAAAATCACGAAAATTTACGGAGTTCATCCCCAACCATAGGAGAACAAAATCATATAATTATTTTTCAGAAAAAACATGCTCAAAAAATTTTGAATTTTAATAATGGGTCTCATTCATGTATCCGGAAAAAATTGCAACATGCACATAATTTATTCTAGCATGTTAAAGGCGAATCAACAAGTAATCATGCTCTGATACCAATATTTAAACTATTTAATGCGCTTACCACATAACGTAATGGGTTCGGAAACATACCGTACAAAGTCTCCGAAAATTCCGACGTAGTATCCTTGTTGTTACGAGCCTCCAACACGCTTGATCTTTTTCGCAAGTATGAAAACGGCTACTAGAGTCGAGTTCTTTGTCCACGAATCCTAGAGCTTGGTGATTGCTCTAGAGAGAGTGCAACAGAGAGGGTTATTTCTATTACTTTTGACTTATTGGGATATCTCTAACCTTTATATAGAGATACAATTAGAGACTGGATTTATCTCAAACTCTTAGGAGATAAATATTGTATTTATCTCAAACACTTAAAGAGATAAATATTCTCTAAATAACTGTATTTATCTAAATTAACAAATACACATTATCTGTTAGTGAGCGGATAATGGGTCCATTGACCCAATTTATTAACACTAGTAATGATCCAACTTGAGATATCAATCCCTTATCGGGCAAATAATGACTAATATAACAATATATACGCGTTGTGGGCCTCCCTTCATTACCAATTGGTTTTGAGTTGGATACTTTCACAAATGCTACAGTGGTTCTACTTTTTTTTTTTTCTCTCTCTCTCCTCTTGAGATCAAGACGACAAATCACTAGTCCAAACTCTTCATCTGAGCCTCACAGATGCTAATGCTGCTTAAAAAACCCAAAATGGATTGACGACCGAGGTTCTGTATTATGGCTTATATACTAGTTCCATAACATCTGCATCTGGGGGTCCATCTGTGGGTTCAATCCTGTAAGAATTAAGTTCGGGATCAGTCTTTCTCTTCCTGGACAAAAACTTACACAAATCCAGTGAATTTTAAATGACAATCTTGCAAAACTTAAGGTTATGATCTGCTAGACTAATTGTTAAATTTTGTTTGCACCTGGACTTGGTTCTTCGCAGCATGAAGTAGCGCATGAAGGTGAGACTGGTAAAGTTTCCCGAGCAAATTTTCATGACCGAATGGGAAGGCCTGTCCTTATAATGAGGCCAGGTATGCAGGTTTGTGCTGAACTTTTCCCTTCTGTTTTGACTTCTTCTAATTCTGTAATTATAGTCATTACTCAACCCTCTACCTTATTTTCTGCTGGGCCGCAGAAAACAGTTGCAGGAGAAGGTAATGTCAGTCATCTAGTCTATCTTGTAGAGAATGCCATCCTTAACCTACCTGAGGGTCAAGAACAAATGACATGGTTGATAGACTTCAACGGATGGTCAATAAACACTAATGTTCCGATCAAAATAGCCCGAGAAATCATTAACACGTTACAGAACCACTACCCGGAAAGACTTGCGATCATAATCCTCTACAACCCCCCGAGAATTTTTGAGGCTTTTTATAAGGTATGTAATCCTGTCTTTTGTCATATTCTGTAGTGAAGTAATTTCAAGCGGTTTACAAGTATCTATATGTCACACTTCAAATCGAAATGTTCAAGTCCGAGGCAGGGTTCTAGCTCACCCCATAATGTTGCACGACTGACTTTTTCTAGGCATGTAATAATTGATGTCTTCAACTCAGCAGATTGTGAAGTATTTCGTTGATCAGAAAACATCTCAGAAGATCAAGTTTGTCTACCCAAATAACAAAGCTAGTGTGATGATTGTGAAGTCCTTGTTTGATAGCGAGAACCTGCCAAGTGAGTTTGGAGGAAATGCTACCTTGAAATATGACCATGAAGAGTTTTCAAGATTGATGGTTCAGGATGATGTGAAGTCTGCAAAGTTATGGGGATTTGATAATGAACAAAGCCACGATGCTTACAGGCACATAGGAGCAGAGGTTGCTCCAGAGCCTGTCAATCTTGCACCGCCTGCTAATTGAGCAACTTAGAAATTGCATTACGAAGCCAAAATTGTCTGGAAAGAATGAAATTGAGACTGAAAATATCAAATTCTGTCGCAGGAGCAAGTGACTTTTCAGTCCTTGTCATGGCGAATAAAGATCTACTTTTCGTTGTACTATGAACATTTCCTGCTTTAGCATGTATTATCGTAGTTCTTTGGAGAAGAATTTACTTTTCACATCAAAGGATATATATAAGATGTGCCTTTTAAATGAATGATACTGCCGATAGGTTGTCAGAGTTATGCATAAAACAAGCGTCCAAATGCTTGTCCTGGGAAGAAGTCAAGTTGCTAGACATCGGCATTGACAATGTAATGGTCTTCCTTCTAAAACATCGAACTGTGTGAAGACACATTCTGGAGAAAGAACATTAATATTACCAACGAAAACGTTGTTAGATTGCGTCCACCGAGAACTCTACTACTATACTACTGTACACTGGATTGGGTGACTACTTCCACAAGTTTAATTCTACAAACAAAACCACTATTTGATTTCTTCACCGGGTACTACTACAACTGTACACTGGATAGGGCGGTGTCAAGCGTAGCTGATCAGAGTTCATTCGAGTAGAGGCACTCATCTACGAGTTGGCGAAGATTTGGGTTCTCCAGTGCAGCAGCAACTCTCTCTTTATCATTCAATTGCTTGTTTACTGTAGAAATGAATGTAATAATTTTGAGTGTAGATTGTCTTCAGAAGATAAAGCTCAAGTGATAAAACAGGCTTTATAACGACACAACTGCTTCACAATTCCGATTCTACACTTTGGCAATATCATGAAAAAGTAGCATACTCAACTAAAGAAAAAATACAGTGATCTGATTAGGCCGCAAAATGAGACGAGTCAACCTGAGCTGAGAGAGTACTAGACAGCTTTAACTCAGGCTCAAGGCTCGACTTGTTAAATGAACGAGTGTTTACTTAAGCTTGAGCTCAACTCATTGATTTGATGGGAGTGCTCTAAACAAGCTTTAGAAGTAATGAAGAACTCAGCCATGCTTCTTGGTAAACAAACGAAAATGAATGCTCGTGTTTAACTCAAGTTCATAATGACTTAAGAAGCCTTGACGATCTCTTATTGAGGCTCAATTTTAGCACATTAACTTCATAAGTGAGCCAAGTAGAGCCTTGTAAAAGAGCGAGCCACGAGCTGCTCGGTCTTTTGCAGCCTCGGAGAGCTCATACAGATAACTACCCACTCCATGGAACTCAAAGTATAGGACTCTGGACAACAATAGCCTAGTATACTCTATAGTTTCCCAGAGGAAATAGATGGGCAGGTAATCCCCCGTAATCAAAATTGGGTCCATGAGGGGCATATCTGTCTGGACACAACTCACTCAGATAGGACAGGGTACTTACTTTCATTCATCATATGTTTATAATTCATGCAAAGTCTGCTCAGGCACATGGCATTCCACATTGCGTGACGTAATTTCTAAGATATATGAATTCCCGTTTCGCTTAAAAGAAAAAAAATTCATTGTGAATGATGTCAATAAAAGTATTACGCTTTTCCCAACCTCACCTGATTCTTCATCTGCGTGAGAGCCAGGAGCTACTTTGATGTCCACCTGTAAGTTCATGTCAACGAACATTTGGATGAGAAACACACGCAAATGTTGGAGGGATGCTGTCAGTGCTGTATCCTGTACACGAATTAACTTCGGAGAGGGAAGAAAGTGTACAGTAGCCCCTCTTATAATTTAGGATCGGGTGAAAGACGAAATTGCTGATTACTGGAGGTCTTAGCCACAAGTTTTCATACACACACTCATTCAAAATAGATTTTCTTCTGAAAGTATGTCAAACAGATATGAAACAAAAAGACCATGCACACATTGAAGTCTTCAGAGAATACACCAAACATACAGTGTACATAAGCTTTGTGTTTTTTGTGTAATGTAGCTCCCCAGTAACTTCCAGAAATAAAAATAAACATTAACCAAAGAAGAGTCCAAATTGAACTAATCACTCCAAAGTTACAGTTTACAGATTTAGCGAAAGAGGACTCAGCCGGTAGGTTTTTGGAGCATTCATCATATCTTGAACAAAATCATAATTTGTGCATCTTCTTCCAACATAATACCAAAACAATCATATGTGTGTAGAAACCAGAAATTTTGCTATTTTAATTTTAACTAGTGGACCAAAATCACTTTCTTCATTTCTTCCTCCAATTTGTGTATATATGTGCATATTTCCCCCCTTCTGATTAATATCGCTAAACGACTTTTTCTGAAAAGTATGATCTATTAGAGTTTTGTAGTCATACACCATGGAACAAAGTTGGTTTCACCAGAATTTATGAATTATTATAGGTTATCAACTTATTGTATGCTTAGATTTGAGGGTCAACTGCATATATTATTGTCTAGCATACGGATAATTACATCACCAAGTATGTGGAAGTCAAATTAATCCATGCACTATATTTAGATCAGAAGACAACAAACTTATCTCATGGCACTTGGCAAATATAGTAACAAATGTAGACCTGTAGAATAGCTGCTTAAGATGGTGGCAAATTGCTAGGACAATTTGGCTTTGGTTTTGTTGCTGTTTGGAGTTTCTTGGGTTATGCCTAATCCATGGTGGAGCTGCTTCATTGTTGGTGGCCCTATAAAAAGGAAGGAAGAAGTCAAAGCTTTGAGGGGTGACACCTTTGGGTATCTTTGGCCTCTGTGGAAGGAATGGAACAGTAGGGCTTTTGAGGCAGTCAAGCTTCTGATAGCTAAGTTCATGTCCTTGGTTATGAACACTTTGCTTCTATGGACTGAAGTTTGGATATGAATATAAAGATTTTCCTGATAAATATTTGCCTTTTTTGGGGGAGCTTAAGTCTTGTATAGTCGGTTAGTTGTATATCCTTTGTCTACATAATTGAGCCCCTTCACTAGCGCCTTTTTGCCTCTCTAATATATTTACTTCTCAAGGAACAAATTAGAGGCAAAAATGTCAATGGTAAGTAAGGAATGGAAGTTTCTACAAGTTGAGAATAAGGTCTCTATAACTCATCACTGCAACTGTACTGAAATTATATCCTAGAAAGTTAAGCAAATAAAGATTGGGACTTAAGAAGCATCATACACAATATGAACTTCTAAAATTTTCAAAAATTTTAACAAGTAAATAAGAACATACTGCTGCTCTATGGGAATTTTCTTTTATATGGCTTACAGCCTACCTTGACTGAGATCTGTATATTTTATTCTGGGGTGCCAGAAAGTACTTGAAGTGGACAACTATAGAAAACATGAATCAAGATATCCCATCGGATAATTTCTACAAGACTGACTTATGGTGGTTTGATGCTAGCTGAACTCATAAGCAAGGCAAGAAATAAAGAGATAGGGGCTAGAGTAGCTTGGGAAGACCTTTGTCTGCCTAAACGTGAAGGTAGCTAGGCTCTACAAGATTGACAACGTGAAGTAAGCAGCAACCATGACTACCTTCGGGGTATTACTGGAACGAAACTTTATGGGTCATTTGGTGTCACCACTCAGTTATACCAACCAGGAATTGTGGACCTTTTATATGGAGAACATGTGACTAGAACTAGGCTTTGGACTGATGGTGTTCTATGGGTTCTAATCCTCACTTTTGGATACTGTCAAGAGAAAAAATTCTGCAAGAAGGGATTACACACAGCTGGATCAGAATGGGAGGACTTAGAACTGATACTCCTAGTGTTACTTGAGTGTTATTGGTACGGTTCACTGGGAATGTTAATAGATGTGCTTTCATCCTGTGGCTTCTAATAAAGCAGCGACAATAGATGTCATGCTCAAGTTGAACAAAGTGGCAGAGGGTTATTGTGAGTTGCGTAGAAGTGCCCAAGGCTCATTCAAATACTACTTTTCAAGGGTGATCTTCCCAACAGATATGAGATAAGTTTTAGAATGATTTAGAATAGGGCTTGGCGTCACAACTTCATATGCAACTGGTAAGAGCTTGCTGGTGAAACCACAAAAATCAGCTCTTTCTATGTCTTTACTATATGGAGAGAAGTGAGAGTTTTTGACACAGAAAGGACAGCTGATGAGATTTTCAGGAGATAACTGACCCAACTGTGCACAGGGTGCTGCAGTGGAGGAGAACGCCTTGGACGTATCCTAATATGGAGATTGTATGGGGCATCACCTGATAGGTGGCAGATTTAATCTTTTGACGCTTTCCCATTTCTGTGGTGGATAATGGTTGTACATGATAAGCTGTTAACTGTAAATAGATGTTTCATTGCTGTACCAGGATGGTGCCCTTTGCTTTGGTGGTATGAGCTGTTAGTAGTCTCAAAAGACTTATCAAAATTTCTGACACTCATTCCCCACTAATATAAATATATGAGCAGTGTATTTGCAGAATTTAATTTCAAGTTTTTTTTGTACAATTTCTTTGGAAGTAGTAAGCTAATAAAAGTCATGAAAAAGATCCACAAATTTACCTTAAAATGTGGAGGGAAACAATCCTTCAACTTAACTCTCAGGCAAAGACCGATCACTGTTGCCATGCTGCAATGCTGGATTGTCGGAGTGAAAGTTATCCTAAAAGTTAGTGAAACATTATCATCATCTTTAGCCAACAATCAGTAGTAAATAGTAAAGCAAAAATACTTCTCCCAAGCCCCCAATAAGCAATAGGAAGTCTATGGCTAGTGAAAGAATAATTTCAGCATTCCCGATTTCTTACCCCATATTTTAACTCCCAAATAATGTGACAGACAAGGAATAGTGGGTGCCTCGACAAGTACCCACAAAAGCTAACTTCAGGAATCTTTGATCAATAATTGTTAAGTTACCATCTGCTCTAAAAGTTTAAGCTATTAGAGACTGGGCCCAACAATGTATATCATGTTTTAACACTCCCCCTCACGTGCAAGGCCCTAATTGCACGTGAAGAGACTAATCGAGGTGCACCATGAGTGCAAATTGCACTATAATAAAGAGGGACCAAATATGCAAGCGGAAAGAATTGAACCCAAAACCTTGCCAAACCAGAGCTCTGATACCATGTTAAGTTACCATCTGCTCTAAAAGCTTAAGCTATTAGAGAATTGACCCAACAATGTATATCATGCTTTAACAATAATGCACGAGTAGGGAGACACTGACGAGGACGATGTTGCACATAGGATACGAGCAAGTTGGATAAAGTGGATGTCTACATCTGCGGTGTAATGCCACCGGGGGTTATTTTGGGGGAGAGGGGAGATGAAACACTGACATTAGTTGAACTCGAAAGCGGATTTAGTATCATACAGTGACTCTCACTCCTCTCTATCATTGCACCTGGTATGACACCGAGAGTAATTTGGCGACTAACAACCGGTCATCGCAGAGAAACACGCACGAATTTACAATTTTACATACGAAATGGAAGGCAAATTTATCACCCAGTGCCTGAAACAGGACAACCACTGTAATCGCCTATATACGACGATAAGAGGGTCAGCGAGAAATGATAGACAGACTCACAGGATACGGCCGAGCTTCTCGTCAACAGTAATGGACTCCTCGGAAAGGACACTGAGCTGCTCCAAGGAATAAGGGTGCTCCGGATCCCTTATGTCCCTCACGAAATGTATGCATCCAACTCCCAAGTCAAAGGCAACAACAATCTTGAAACTTTATTAGAGTTACAATTACCCGTTACGAAAAATGAGGAAGAAGGAGCTAGAGATGCAAAGAAGTAGATACAGCGAATAAAAGGATATCATAGATGTCGAGGGGGTCAACGTTGTCGTCGCAGTGGAGATCGTCGGTGCGGGCGATCCTCTCCTTCTTGGCGTGAACCACTGGGTTCGCATTGATCAAGCCCAGAGTCATCTTCACTGTGTCTACTCAACTCTGTTCTTCTCCTCTCCCTTTTCTTGTCTTTATCTAGCTCTGAGTCCGATGTCGGTGCCTGTGAGGAATCTGGGACCTCCTCTTTTGGGAACTTACCCCCGTGACTTCACTTGTACTGCTTTCCCACTACAGACTATTTAGTACGCACGAGTACACTTCTCAGTTCTCACTGTTCCCGTCGTCAGGATGGATGAATGCAGTCAAATCGAAAAAAGACTTGGGAAAAGCCTCTCCATGTGTCTCGCTTTCTTTGTTTTGTTGTTTTTCGTTTTGTCAAGATCACGGATTTTAAGTTTGACTAGCTAAAGAATCCGTGCAGGGATATTTTTAAATTTTCAAACATTTTATAAATTTTATTTTTATAAATACTTTACAATTATTAATTTTCTTAACTTTTTCAAAGTATTAAATGTGTTTTTATAGATTATTTATCACCGTTATTGTTTAAATTGCCGGCAAGAAATATATTAGGGCTAATTATACCTATGTCCCTGAGGTTTGGGGGTAATTATACGCGAGAACACAAAGTTTCAAAATGTAACACTTATATCCATTGACAAACGGAATACCAAAATACTTAACGGTTTTAACAAAAAGACCAAGTTGCCCCTAAATAAAAGTTAAAATCCTGATTTGCCCCCTGGGACCACATGAAACCCTAATTTTTCATTGTCTCCCCCCCCCCCTCCACTCGCCTGTGCCTCCACCTACCCCTTTCCTTTTCCCTTCCTCGTCGCCCCCACCATACCCCTTCCCCTTCCCCGTCACCCCCACCCTACGCCTTTCCCTTCCCCGTTGCCCCTACCCTTCCCCTTACCCTTCCCCTTCCCCGTCGCCCCCCACCCTTCCCCTCCCCCTTCCCCTTCCCTGTCGCCGGCGTCTCCTTCACTGGTCGATCGGAAGGAGCGCCGGAGTTGATCGCCCGCTGCAGTAGTGTAGCAGCACGGTGGCTTCGGCAGTTGCAGCGGTGTAGCAACACGGTGGCTTCGGCGCGATGCTCGCAGAGGCTCGACGAAGCATCTTCCTCCCCCATCCCCGTCCCCGGCGCTGCACCCTGACCTTCGGCGGTTGAATTGAATTGAAGATTGAATACCAAAATACAGATTGAGTTGAAGATTGAATTGAATTGCAGATTGAGTTGAAGATTGAATTGAAGCCCTAATTGGTTTTGAAATTTAGGGTTTGTAAATTAGGGTTTTGAAACCCTAATTGGTAGATTGAAACCCTAATTGAGTTGAAGATTGAATTGAATTGCAGATGAATTGAAGCCCTAATTGGTTTGAAAATTAGGGTTTGTAAATTAGGGTTTTGAAACCCTAATTGGTAGATTGAAACCCTAATTGAGTTGAAAATTGAATTGAATTACCTTGATCTTTAATTAAGGCTTGATATCTTAATATAAAAAAAAATTAAAAATATACCAAAATACAGTACAAGGGGTAGCATTGTCATTTTAAAAATACGTATCGATGACATCATAAAAAAAGTACACTTTTTGGACGGAACCCTGACGGATAGACACGGGTGATACATTTGAAACACTTTTGGTCACGGAATGTTACATTTTGAAACTTTGTGTCCTTGACTGTAATTACTCCCTAACCTCAGGGACATAGGTGTAATTAGCCCAATATATTATGTTGAAGATTGTCTCTGAGTAGAATTTTTGAAAGAGTAGCATTACAATAGCGTATTTTAGCAACAAAGGTCGAATGCATGATTTAGTATGATCACATTTTACTCACTGATGAGATGTAAATGTTATAATTGAAAAAAAATTGTCTTATATACTCAGGATGTCTTTTCATAGACGTTTATGTTATTTAAGTTCATCGGTTGTCTACTTAAGATTCTCGGCGTAATCCATCCACCAATACGTATGACACTGACACTACCTTCAAATACCTTAGCGCTATCATTATCATTATAAATGCAGTAACAATCGTCATAGCCATAACTCTTGCCCATTAGTGCACTTTCATGTTTCTACCGTCAACATTTCTAGGTTAATCACTTGTTTAGTCAATATTTAGATCATAATTTATCAATCAGTACTATAATGTATATTAATATTATCTCGAAACATCTTAGTGCAACCACTACAACAATTCTAACAACAACCATCACCTCTTACACTAGACCTGGCAATTTTTGGCCCGTACCCGCGGGTTTACCCGTACCCGCACAAAAAACCCGGGTACGGGTACATATATTGGAGACCCGTCAAAATCAGACCCGTACCCGAACCGAACCGTTAATTCCGGTTCGGTCCGGGTCGGGTGGCGGGTTACCCAGATTACCCGGACTTCATGTATATATAAAGACACCTTTGTTGGTTTTGTGCCCTAACCCTTCACTTCTCTATTTCTCACTTCTCTCTCAATCTAACACCGCCCACTTCTCTGCCGCTAGAAACCGTGACTCCTCCTTCCCCCTCACTCTATCAAGGCCACCACCGACCGCCACTAGCCCCCTCACTCTTCAACGCCACACCCTACACTGTCGTCTCTCGCTAATCGCTATCCCTCATCCTCACTCGGTCGCTCTCCTCTTCATAGATCTGCCGCCACCACTCTCACTACCTCACCCTCATTCAGTCGTCGGTCTCCTCTAACAGATCGGCCGCCGACGTCGCCAAGGTTCCAGTCTCCACAGATCGAGTAGCTCACATCCCCACAGCCGCTGTTCGCCGTTCAACGCGAAGTTCTTCGAGGAATTCAAGACTTTATTTTGGATTATTTTGCCATCTCTGTTGAAATTAAATGTTTGTGTATTGAATTGTTGTTGAAATTTAATCTTTGTATTTCGGATTGTTGGTGGTTGGTGGGATTATATTTTTGTTGAATAATTGTTTTTTTTTTTTGGGATTCTGGGTGCGAAATTGGTTTTGTAATATTAAAGATGTTAGTTGATCGGTGAATAAGTCTGAACATTGATTTATTGTGAAATTGAAAATAATTCTAACAACTCTTAAAAATAAGAAACATGCTAGCTGGGAAAAGCAAAAGAAACAGAGAAAAAAAATATGAAAGGTGGTAAATTAAATTATACTTATTAAAAAAATAAAAAATTAACTATTTACCCGCGGGTAATACCCTACCCGCATGGGTAGGGTACGGGCATAAAAAAAAGCTATCCGAAAAAAATCGGGTAAACTTTACCCGGCCCGTTTTTATCCGGACCCGACCGGGTATTACCCGTACCCGGCGGGTATACCCGTTTGCCAGGTCTATCTTACACTACCACCATTTTGTTACGACTATCACCAGCACAAGCATCACTAGACCTAACAAACGGGTATATCTGCTGGGTACGGATAAAATTCGTTTTGGTCCAGGTAAATGCGGGTTGGGTATATTTTACCCGGATTTTTTTGGGTAGACGTTTTAAAGATCCGTACCCTACCCTTGCAACCCGTGGGTAATAAATTAATTTATATATATATATATATATATATATATATATGGGAGCTGATCCGTTGATAGCGCTAGCAAAATGGGATATTTTGCTAGCGCGATCTGACCGTCCATCCTGAAAGATGGACGGTCCAGATCGCGCCTTTTTCCAAAACTGATCCCCGTCCGCCATACTGTCTCGCGGACGGGATTTTTACCTTTTTGCCCTCCTCCCATGTCCGCGAGACTGTCTCGCGGACGCCTTTCTGTTCCTGACATGTGTCAGGAAAAAGGCGTCCGCGAGACTGTATGGCGGACGATCTCTAGGCTGACACATGTCAGGACCTGTCCTCTCGGTCGCCTATAAAGTCTCCTGCAGAGCCCCGAGAACTGTCCCCTTGGTATCTGTGACGTCAACAGTGTCCGCTTAGTGAGAAATCTCCAATGTAGCGGACGGCGTCCCTTCGTCCACTCTCTCCTGCTATAAATATTTAATCAGATCGGGGTATATATATTATTGTAGCGGACGGCGTCCCCTCTCTCTCTCACATCTAACCTAAGCCGCTACCCCATCTACGGCGACCCACATCTCCGGTCACCCACATCTCCGCCGACACCACCGTCCTCCCCTCAACGCCGATCTCGATGGCTTCTGGATCGGAGACCACCTACGCCTACGATTATATTGGCAACTTGCACCTGGTAGGCAAACACTTTTTCAAAGTCATGATGCCGGGATTTGAGCATGAACTTGTAGGCTATCCCTCTTTCTCTTTCTCTGTATTTTCGTGTGTTAAAAGTTTGATCTTTTGTTTTTCTTAACCAAAACTAACCTATTTTTTGTATTGTGTTTGGTAGGACATACCGGAAGCATTTACCAATCAATTTACAACAATTCATGATAGTGCAAGATTATATAGCCGCAAGGGGGCATGGCAGGTTGAAATCAAGCTGAAGCCCGGCCGATCCCAAAAAAAGGAATTCGCAGAGGGTTGGAACGTCTTCGTGCGCCAGCATGGCCTCGAACTCGGGGACTTTGTAGTGTTCGAACACCTTGGGTGGTGGGATTTTCAAGTTGTAATCTTTGATCGGAGCGCTTGTGAAAAGCTTTCGTACCCCATTTGTGAACCATAGTTTATTATAATAAAAAAATTTATGTTCTTGTTTATTATGTTTTCAAATTTTTTCTTGCTTAATTGTGCCTTTTTTTGTTGCCTTGATATATTGAGATCGTTGATTATGAATCGTACATTATTTTTTGGAAAAATTGAGATTGTTGATTCCGTCGCTAAAACAAGTCTTCGGGCGTCAGTTTATTAAAATAGCATTAACCTACTATGTCGCTAAAACAAGTCTTCGGGGCCAATTTATTTCAATTTATTAAAACTGCATTACGGGCGCCAATTTATTCCAATTTATTACATTACGCTACATTGTATAGCTCTCTATATATATAGCGGATATAAGGCCCTCCGCTTAGGCCGGGGTTCGGGAAGGTCGGGAACTAAATGTCTGGTCCGTGCCAAACTAAATGTCTGGTCCGTGCCAACCATTTTCTGCGGTAAGTATATCCGCGATACTATATAGCGGACAGTCTGGTCCGTGCCAACCATTTTCTGCGGGGTGTATATCTGCGATACTATATAGCGGACAGTCTATCAGCGTCTGCGGGGCCATCCGCTACATAGTATAGCGGACGTAGAGACAACAACCAAAAGAAAAAACTATAAGTGTTGGAGAGGTGGAGTGGGTATTCTGCGGGGCCGTCCGCTACATAGTATAGCGGACGTAGAGAAGACAACCAAAAAAATTCTGCGGGGCCGTCCGCTACATAGTATAGCGGACGTAGAGGAAACTACCAAAACAACCAAAAGTCTATCGTCCGCGATACTATATAGCGGACGGAAAATATATATTGTCCAACGGACAGCAAATATATATATTCAAACCCAAAAGAAAGTCCTATAACTTCTACACTCTTCTCCGTTCTTCCTACTCACAAATATTCCCAGCGGCGTTGGCAAGCAGATCTGCGCAATTTCTTCATAAGAGCAGCTTTAATACCCCCTAATAGATCACGTAAGTTCACAAAATCAATCCTTTACATGTTTCTAATCTATAGTTGTGATCAATATTGCGTTTTATGCGTGGTTTTGATTATGCATTGAGCATGTGCTAGCGATGATGAGGATTTATATATGTATGTATTTGTTCATGTGCTAGCGTTTGTAAAATCCGATTCCATAGTTTCAGTTGCAAAAAATGGAATTTATCCCTGGACCAGAAGATCCATCCGTGTTATACGACCAAGCCAACCATATCAGTACGCTCATATGGGATGGTGGAGTAAGATACATTATTTATCAACTTTCTTATTATTACGAACGTTGTTTTACCGTTCATTTTGCTTAAATTGTATTTATTAATAATTCGTAGGAAAGAGAACTTCTCACCACCGTAGAAGTATCTCGCGAGTTCACGAGATGGAAATTGAACAAGTCCCAGAAAAGAATACTGCGTGGAATTGGGTTTGGGATTTTCACGCATGGGCAGATCTTTCAACAGCTTGACCGGGCCTTGATAGGTGCCCTTGTTGAGAGGTGGAGAAGTGAAACGAATACGTTTCACTTCCCGCTCGGAGAGATGACGATTACCCTAGAAGATGTAGGGTTCATCTTGGGGTTGCCGGTGACGGGGCGGCCGGTAATTGCTCCTCCGTCAGACGCAACGAATAAGAGAACAGCGCGAGACTTCTTCACTTCGATACCCCAGGATCAATTTAGCACTGGTGGTATAAAGTTGAAGTGGTTGGTAGATACCTACGGGGTTTTGCCGGAAAACTATACGGGCCGTGAGCTTGTGGTGTACACAAAGGCCTTCCTCTTGTGGGTGATGGGAGCAATTTTATTCCCAACGACGTCGAAGAACACGGTCAGCGTGAAATATTTACCGTTGTTGGGTAACCTGTCGGAGGTTGGGGATTATGCCTGGGGTGCAGCGGTTCTTTCGTATCTGTACCGAGCATTGCACAAGGCAACGAGGCCCAACTCCAAAGCCATATGTGCATGTCTCTCGCTATTGCAGGTATATCATATAAATCATGTCTTCGTTATTGTGTTTTATTTTTGTTGAATCGACGATATAAATATAATTTTTTGATGTTCTCAGGTGTGGTCTTACGAACACCTTGCTCCCGGTGCACCAACGCGTAGGGATGGAACCGACAAAGTCTGGCCTCGGTTGTGTGCTTGGGAGTACAGCCGGAGGGCTAGCCACTACAAGAGGAGAGTCGATCCCCATCACAACATTACGTACTATCGAGGGGAGTTCGACCGTCTATCTCCGGGCCAAATGCGTTGGGCACCGTACATACGTTTGGCGCGACGGGTGGGAGAGTCGTTCGTCTTCACGCTCTCCGGGTTGCAGCGCACACCCCTGATCCATTTCGAGGTCGCAGAGTGGCAGCTGCCCGACCGAGCAATGCGCCATTTTGAGTTGGAGCAGGGTTTGCCAGTCGATGCCCCGGATATGAGGGTTAACAGGAACCCACCGGATGTCGGAGTGTTTGGCACCGCCAATGCGTACGAATTGTGCGCGGCCGAAATAGAGCTTTGGACTTCTTGGCAGGACACACTGGCGGCCATCGTCTCGGAGCCAGACCCCGTTATCAGCATCGATCAGTACGATGAGTGGTACTACCGCATCACGCGGAGGAGAGTAGCCCCTGTAAACTTTGAACGTGGGGAGAGGTATGCGCCTAGGGGTCAGATCGATGAGCGTATGGCATACAATCTCGTAAGTTGCCCAACAAGTCTGACTTGAACCAAATTAGTTGAATATAAATGTCTGATTGAAGTTACTTAATTTTTTATCTCTTTGGATGTAGGTTAATGCCTCGCTTGCATTCTTCCAGAAGTTGAGTGAGCGGAGGGATCTGGTGAGCGCAATGGGCGAGGATCTTTGCCAACAGGCTGCGACATTGGCTTTAGGCTGCGGGAATTTTTTGCGCCAAGCATCGGGCCAGTCTTCGGGAGTCAGCCCGGGAATGGGTTATACGGGCGTCAGCCAGGGATACGGTGATCCCTCTGGACAGGCTTCAGGGGTGAGTCAGGGAGTTGGTGGTACCTCTGAAGCGGGGATGGGACAGGCTCAAGCGTCGTGGGGCGATTACAGCGGCCCCTCCTTCAATTTGTTCCCGGAACCCCTCTCTCAAGTCACGCAAGACTTTCCTTTCGGAAACTACGGTTTCTCCGAGGCACTGCCCATTGTCCCGTGGGCGGGACCAGTTGGCGGCCCCGGAGGGGAATATCAGCCGGCCGAAGAAGGAATTGGAGGCCAATATCCCCCGATCGACCCCCGAGGGCAATATCCGAAAGGGCATCCAGCCAGGCCCCTAAAGCCGCATAAATGCGATCTAATCCGAGCCCGTTATTTTAGCGGGGCCCCCCAAGACGGAGCGTCGTATGACATGGATCACCCCGAGGGCTTGGATTACAATGCCTCTTGGACAGAGATCGCCTCGCTGGCGCCGGGAGCTTGGTTAGACAGCGGTGTCATCTCGCACTACGTGCAAATTCTGAGGCGAAGGTGTCGGGAGCATCCAAACATCGGTCCGCGCGTGTTTATCTTGGATGCTTTTTTTCATCAGCTCCTAGTACAAGAGTGGCACGACTGGGGCAATGCAAGGAAGGGGAGAGGCATGGCCCAGTGGAAACCGTCCCCTAACCTACAAGCATATCTTGCTAGGGATAGTCCAGTGAGCGCAAGTGTTGCCGACGTGTTTCTAATCCCCTTTTTAGGGAATGCCCACTGGTACTTGGTTTGCTACGAACCATTACAGAGCACGGTTTCAGTCGTCGACAGTCTCTACGATGATACCGACGTGATGCCTGTGATTGATATGTACCGAGGCATAGGCCAGTTGGATGCCATGGTAAGATCCTGTTTCCTTCTTGTTGTAACTTGCATATTATAAAACTGATTAATCTTATTTTGCTAGCTATGTTTAATGCTTATTATGGTTCTCGCAGAATCTTTTTGCTGCCCTGGTCAATGGTAGGCGTCGGGAGAAGGTATCGCGCAGGCCGGTCCTCATTTTCCGATTGAAGAGGAGTAGGCCCAAGCAACATAATTCCTCGGACTGCGGCGTCTTCCTCTGCATGTACATGGATTACATTTGCCGGTCTGAGAGCCTCAAGAAGACTGTCTGGAGCGAAGAATGCATACAAGACTTTAGGTATAGGATTGCTTGGCAAATTATGAATGGCCGGCCTAGAGCTATTAGGTTTATTGTAAATCCGTGTAAGGAACATCATTTCCGCGAGAGATGATGTTCCCCAATTCACATTGTAACGTTACAACACTTTTTTTAAAAAAATTTATTGAATGCGATTGATTTTATTGACCGATATGATTTAACGGTGGGAAACCAAGTGTTGGATATCTGTCTATCTGCAGGGCAAGTGTTCAAAAAATAACCAAGTGTTCGATAATCAGTGTTTCTGCGGGGCCGTCCGCTATAGTAAACCAAAACCAAAAAAAAAACTAAGTGTTGTAGGGGGGTATTCTGCGGGGCCGTCCGCTACATAGTATAGCGGACGCAGAGAAGTAAACCAAAACAAAAAAAAAAACTAAGTGTTGTAGGGGGGTATTCTGCGGGGCCGTCCGCTACATAGTATAGCGGACGCAGAGAAGTAAACCAAAACAAAAAAAAAAACTAAGTGTTGTAGGGGGGGTATTCTGCGGGGCCGTCCGCTACATAGTATAGCGGACGCAGAGAAGTAAACCAAAACAAAAACAAAAAAAAACTAAGTGTTGTAGGGGGGTATTCTGTGGGGCCGTCCGCTACATAGTATAGCGGACGCAGAGAAGTAAACCAAAACAAAAAAAAAACTAAGTGTTGTAGGGGGGTATTCTGCGGGGCCGTCCGCTACATAGTATAGCGGACGCAGAGAAGTAAACCAAAACAAAAAAAAAAAAAAACTAAGTGTTGTAGGGGGTATTCTGCGGGGCCGTCCGCTACATAGTATAGCGGATTCTGCGAGGCCGTCCGCTACATAGTATAGCGGACGCAGAGAAGTAAACCAAAACAAAAAAAAAAACTAAGTGTTGTAGGGGGGTATTCTGCGGGGCCGTCCGCTACATAGTATAGCGGACGCAGAGAAGTAAACCAAAACAAAAAAAAAACTAAGTGTTGTAGGGGGGTATTCTTTAATACCTTAGGTTTCTAATGTTGTGCTGCGCAGTGTAGCGGACAGTGTAAGAAATCACATATAAAAAAATGATTGTAAAGGTTATTACAAACGAGTCATTACTAAAATATTATTACAAAATGTCCGACACTTTTGATGGCTCATAAAAGATTATTACAAAATATTCAGTACACTAAAGTTCCACTGCAGCTTGTTCGTCCTCATCCTCGGCATCATCTTCTTCCCCGTCTTGCAAAGGCACTGGACTTATCCCCAGTGCCTTGTAATGGTTCCGCTTGTCGTGGTCTGTCATTTTGTTGCACAATGCACACCTTCTTAGCTTTTTTGGTTGAGTTGCCGTCTCAATAGAGCTTTTCATCCGCGTAGATCTCTTGCGGCCTTTCGTTTGCGATATAATTGGATCCGAAGGCCGGATATCATTGTCGGCTCCCTCCCCCGGCTCGTCATCTTCTGATCCCGTCGTAGGCTCGGTGTCAACCGCATTGCTGACTGAAGCTGCTTCCAATTGGTCGACGATGGGCTCTTGCTGCTGAGCTACCTCGAGGAGATGTTTATATCCGACCATTGTAGCAGCACCCTTTACGGACAAACGGGTGAACATCGTCACCAGATGATTATACCGCAACGTCTCTGATTCTTCAAAGTCAGTATACGGGTGCTCCGGAAAGGAAATGGTACCGTGCAACCTGTTTGCACCTTTCGTCCAACGTGGCAGGACGTATTTATCGGGGATTGTCCTGATATTCTTCTGTGTGAAAAACCGCAGAATGTGTCTACACAGGATGCCATGGAACTCAAACTTCTTACAAACACATGTCACCGAGTCCGTCAATGTGTCGTGGGTCACCGTATAAATTCTGCGCAGCTTCTCAGGGACGAGGTCATTCACGAGCGAATAAACCTTGTACTCACGCGACGACTTTTCTGCCACCTTATATATACTGTATCGGCCCGATTTTTGCAGCTCTACTTGGTATAGCAGGAAGATCTCCTTCGTATAGACTTTGGCACCGTTCAGCTCCAGCGGGGTCTCAAGCAACCTTCTCCTTTGCTTGTACGTGGTTGCAAAGTCTGCAGCCCTTTCTTTCACGAACAACGACGCAACCGCTTTTTGTGCTGATGTGACGAAACTCTTCAAATTGGTAGCTGTACCCACATAACTATCGAACGTGGCATTCATAGATTCACTCCTGCCCGTCGTTTTCATGCCCGCAGAAAAATGACTTCTCGTGTAAACGCCAATCCATTGCTCTTTGAGCCCGTACAAGTGCTGGAGCCACTCGTTGTCTTGCAATGAGTAATCCCGAACAAGCTTTTCCCACCTCTCCTCGAATTCCTCAATCGTTAATGACTTGAGGACGCATTTGTCAAAATCCTGTTTAAAGTCTGGATACTTTGCGTACATGTGATGCAGACGTTCCGGGTATTTGTTGCTTATGTGCCAAGTGCACAAGTTGTGTCGAGTATCTGGGAAGACGGTAGCAATAGCCTTCTTCATTGCCAAATCTTGATCGGTGATGATAACAGTCGGTGCTTTGAAGTTCATTGCTTCCAGCCACACCCTAAACAACCATTCAAAAGAACTCTCGCTCTCGTCCCTTAACAAGGCGAACCCGAACAGGATGGAGTGATAATGATGATTGACGCCCGTGAAAGGAGCGAACGGCATCGAGTACTTGTTGGTACGGTATGTGGTGTCGAAAGTCACGACATCCCCAAAATGCTTATAAGCTAGCCTCGAACGACCGTCGACCCAAAAAATTGTGCTAACTCGATGCTCGTCGTCAAGTTTATAGTCGAAGGTAAACTGCGGGTCCTCCATCTGCATCCGTTTCAATAGGCTCATTGTCGCTTGCGCATCATTGAGGTCATACGCGGCTCGTCTATGGGTTCGGACCGCGTTACGAACGTCTGTCGTGTTAAAGTTTAAATTTTGAATTCCCCCAGCCTGTTCAGCAAGAACATTAATCATGTCGGTAGGTCCTAGCCGCGCATCGCTCATTGTGTGAATTAGGCTCCTCGCGACCTTACCCATCTTCTTGTGTTGATGCATCTGACTCACCTTAGAAGGGGTTACTAACGGGTGATTGTGTGCCAGTTCCAGGCTGGTAATAAGCCAATGATCTTGTTTGGCTTTATAGCTTACGAACATCTTGACCTGGCAATTCGTGCGCGCAAAGCAATCCCGTCTTCTCCGCGCATACCCTATTTCGTCATCATCACTGTCATCGTTGCCTACGCGTGTCTCATTTTGCACTGGGTTTCTGCCCCTATGACACTCGTATAAGCGAGAGCATATCCTTTTCGATACGCTGCTTGTTCTTGTAGTTTTTATTCTAATGCCAAAACCAACCCTCAATGAATAAGCTCGAAAACATTCTCCAGCTTCTTCCAACGTTTGAAAGGTTCGTCCTAGATACGGATCACTAGCATCTACGGGGGTGCTGGAGCTCGACACGAAATCAGACATTGTGAAAAAGACCTATGTAGAAATAGAATACGCTTATTATCTCAAAATTATCTTGACGATTAGACCGATTTAGGATACCATATACATAATCTCAAAAGTGTCTCCTATTTTGCTAATTATATATTTACTGAACATAACAAATTAAAATTACTAAGATAAACGGTAGCAAGATCACAAACTTTACCTTGCTTGAGTGATGCTTGAACCAAGTGTGTTACTCCAAGAAGCTTGAAGGGGGCTGAAAATGGAAGCAAGTGAATCTGAAAGCCCGCAAAAATTTTGCTGAAAGAGCCGAGAATTAGGGAGACTTTCTAGGCGACCGACGGGACAGTTCTCGGGGCTCTGACCGAGACTTTATAGGCGACCGAGAGGACAGGTCCTGACATGTGTCAGCCTAGAGATCGTCCGCCATACAGTCTCGCGGACGCCTTTTTCCTGAAACATGTCAGGAACAGAAAGGCGTCCGCGAGACAGTATGGCGGACGGGGATCAGTTTTGGAAAAAGGCGCGATCTGGACCGTCCATCTTTCAGGATGGACGGTCAGATCGCGCTAGCAAAATACCCCATTTTGCTAGCGCTATCAACGGATCAGCTCCCTATATATATATATATATATATATATATATATATATATATATATATATATATTAACAAATGTTCTTCCTCTTTCTTCAATCTATTACTCCAATATTACACAAACAAAAACTCAAAATTTCACAACAATCACCACAAGATTATTACACAATAATCACCACGAGATTAAGATTCAAGATTGAAGATCAGGATTCTTCAATAAACAAAATAAAAAATAAGAAATTTCAAGATCTATCGCAACGATGAACTTTAGATCTGGCCGGCGAGTGGTGATGGAAAACACAGATCTGGTGGTTGAGCACCTTTCATATCCAGGATCAGCTGCTAGATCCGATGCGACGGAGTGGAGATCTTCCTTGATGGAGTGGCGACGGAGAGAAGAACGATGATGGAGTGACGACATTGCGGTGTCACTGCAGTGACGATTTGATGATTTGACGATAGATCAGTGAGTGGGGGAAGACGAAGGGATCGGTGGCGGTAGATCTCTGCGAAAGGGCTACGACATAAAGGTAGAGAAGAAGGAGAGACGGCGAAGGCGCAGAGGCAGAGAGGAAGGGTCTGAGTGAATTAGGGCACACTTATTTCAGTTGTATGTTTATATATCCTTTGAAAAATGGGTAAACTGGGTAACTCGTCATCCAACCCGGACCGACCCGAAAATTACGGGTCGGTTAGGGTATGGATTTATTTTCAACGGGTAGCAAATATAGGTACTCGTACCCTGGATTTTTGACCAGGTACGGATCGACCCGCGGGTACGGGCAGATTTTTGCCAGGTCTGAGCATCACCATACTACATGCCAACACCACCATAACCACATGTTGTCACAGCTATTACAAATCTCGCTTCCAGCACACCATTTTTACGATAACAATCAGTATAGTAATTAGCATGGTCGTTGACTCACATAATTACATATAGTGCCACCTTCACACTCTCACATCTAGCACTGACATTTCAATTTTCAATACTATCATTACCACCCTGAGGCCACCCAGGCTTCCCCCTCTTTATAGTTGTCTATGAAGGGTATATAATTTTTATAACTAATTTACCTTTTGTCTCTTTTATTCTTACAAACTTATTCTCAACTTGTCACAAATTATTCTTTAGTTGATTATATTTTTTTCTCAGAAATCCAGTTTAATTAGTTTTGAATATTTTGTTCATATTGTGCGTAACATGTTAGATTTTTAAAAGATTGGTAGAAAAGAATAAAGTTAGAATAAAGCTTATGGAGAGATAAGATTTTCTTTATAACTTAAGCGATGATCTCAAAGAGGACATGTTGCTAAGCTTTAAATCCTCTATAAGTTTTAGAGTATTCGATCATATGTCCGACATAAATATTAAGATTAGACAACAAATTAGGTATGTAAAATAATTACATAAAAGAGTAAAAAACCAAATATGTCTTAAAAATAAAATACCCATATTAACCAAGGGTGACCCTGGTGAAGCCACTGAATTTAATATATATCTTCACGAATTTGACGATTTTGTTACACATTTGCTAATTTGAAAAAGTGCTTTTTATCAATTAAACTCGACAATTGATCGAATGCACCAGACAAACATCCATTTAATTGCATGTTACATTAGGAGATTTTATCATGAATTAGAAGACATTGCTTTCTTATATCTAAAGTTAACACATCATAATAACTCGTGCAATATGGCAAGGGTTTATGCTTATATGTAACAAAAAAAAGTATATCGGGACATTTCAAATTATCAAAAATAACTCTTAGAGTGTGTGCAAATAGGGAAAAAGAATATCTTGCCGAAAGGGGTATCGATTGTCCTTGAGCCTTGTAAAATAAAAAAACAGTGGTGCATTTACGAACTTTTCCACTTCTATCGAGCCCATAAAGCTTCATAGTCAAACAATGCATACTAAGCTATTACATAATTACAACTATGACTTTTGAATTGAAAAAAAGGTTAATATACATACACCACCCTAGTGGCTTACCGCTAAAGTATGTATAGTGAGAATTTCAGCCTTAGCATTAACTTGTTGTTTTAAACATTTGCAAATGCTAAAAGGATGTTCGACCCAAAAAGTTATCTTTATTTTTGCCCATTATCGAGTTTAGAGAGATTTCACATGCAATATAACACATGAATAAAGTGTCACTTCTCACTTAGCACGCTAAAGCTCAAGATACATGAATAAAGTTCAACTACATAGAAGCTTAAGATGCCATCACCTTCTAGTGTGTTATTTGCAACAATTACAAATTTAGTAGTAAATAACTTTCAAAATAGTGTGCAAACATTAAAAAAAAAAAAGTCTTACCTGTACTCATGCATGAATAAATCAAGCTCGATCGAAGTCTGACTACCATTTAAGGAATTGTTGTTACTACTAACCAGCAATAAAACGTCGTGCCCCGGTCTTCCAAATTGTTTAACACAGTACTTGCATCATATAATCAATACAAATCGATTTAGGACATAAAGCTTACCTAAAAGGTGGAAGATTGATAGTTGTCATCTTTCCTTTGCACCTTAGTCTAGCTCTAACAAAATGCAAGAGAAAATTTGAACCTCGATAAGAAAAGCAAGAAGAGGAAAAGGCATCCAAAGAAAAGCTTATAGACATGGTGAGAGTATCATTATCACTGGATCAATCTTTAGTTCTTTTGGTCTCATCCCGTGACAAAACACCAAGAATTTTGCATGACATCTTCTAGGTTTTATATATATATATATATATATATATATATATATATATATATATTAACCCACTTCCATATTTTGGTTCTACACAGAAATGGAAAAGCACATACAAAATAATAGAAATCACTATAGTTTTCAATATCAACCAAAATTATGTAGTGATATAGAGCAAAAAGTATGATTAATCATGTAATTTAAGAACAATATTCCTCCATTCTAAGGATCCATAGAAAACACGATGGGTCTCAATATCAACCAAAATTATGCACTTATATAAAACAAAAGATTATGATTATTCATGTAATTTAATTAAGAACCTACTAATAGTCCTCCATTCTCAGAATCGTCCGTAAGCAGAAAATTTGTCGCTAAATGTCTACGGACTCTGACCTTTCACAAAGACATCATAATAGCGTACTCCGACCTTAGTAATTTTCAATATAACTAATCGGCATTAGAAAGATATGTTTCATAAGCTTGAGAATCTAAGTTCTTTCTTTTCAGTTATTATTTTAAATGGAAAGATCACGGTAAAGCCAAAAGATTTAGTTGCATTAAGTTTCTAAAACCCTCTTGTAATTTATTTTCACAAAAGAACTGGTTATTATAGTAATATATTCCTATAAAGCCACCTTGAGAAATATGAGAACAGGAAATGCTCCACCACTTTAAATTATTAGGCTGGTCTATCAAGTTGATCACCAATGGGATTAAATACTGGATGGCATGCTTACCACTGAGTAGAGTGGGTCTTCATATTAACCATTCGCCATGGAAAGCAGAACTGGAGCATGTCACGTTTTGACAACAACATACCAATTTCGCTCATTGCAGTCCAGTTTATTGTAACGGACTTTTTTATTGTCTAGATTGAGATGGCAAAGTAGGCATGTTTGATCACCTGTGGCAGATGCAACACATTGAGCATCTCTTCTCTGTTTTTGAATTCTCTTGACGGAGGCTATGCAAAAGGTGCATGTTGTGCTACTAAAAGAAATTAAGAGATAGTAAGAGTCTTAAGGGTTTAATTTTTATTAGGACTATAACCTTGCAGGATAAGTTTTACAGCACCTAAGAGGTCAAGTTCTATTAGGACTATATAAAACCCGACATGATAAAACACTTTTATTTCCCCCGGCCTATCTCCTTTTATTTTTTATAGTCATTCATTGAAGAATCCAAGTGAGTTGGAGACTCTCTCAGGATAAAGTTGAAACTTACATGGCAAAAGGAGAATGCCCCTAAAATCCAATGTGTCGTAAGTATGAAAATTTCAAAAATCCTACGTGTCGCAAAGATAAGAGCTTTAAAAGTCATATTTATCGCCATTAGGAGAGACGTCTTCAGCTTATATATATATATATATATATATATATATATATATATATATATATTTGATGATGAATTGTGATATTTTGAAACTTCAACAAAAAAAAATGGTAATGTCCAAACTCAAAATTATGGGTGAGATCAAAATTCAAGTTCATTGATCCACTCAAAATTGCCCGCTTAAAAGCCACACAAGTCACTTCTGAATTAAGTGGATATTTGTGAGTGACTTATTTTTCTAGTTGAACAGCGCACGGTTAACTTCTTTAAATGAAGGATAAAATACGCTTTATGGCCTTAAAAGTACGCAAAAATCTCACTTGAGGATTCAAATGTTCTATTTTTACAACTAAGAGTATGGAGTTTCAATTATGCCATTAATAAGTACGTTCATCCAAATCCCTAACTTCGGAGACAACATCGTTTGTGGTAAAATCGTCCGCCCAGGTTCTGTTTTTTCCTTCTATTTTTCAAATTTTCCCTTCTTCTTCTTCTTCAGGCGACACACACAGTCACTCACCCACCCACCCACCCTGCCCCCAACCCAATTGCCCATCACCCATTGCAAAAATCACACATAGAGACGAGTGAGCGCAAACACATGCACACAAACAGATTCACTCAGACATATGATACTCACATATGCACACACATACATGTGCGCGTTTGCACGTGCACGATACACGCATGCACAAGACACAAATTCCCACACACACTCAGTCACATAATCACGCATCGTCGATTCACCCCATCCCCCTCTCCATTGCCCACCCAACCCTACCCACAACGTGCACACCTACGGAGACCCCCCCCCCCCACCTGTGTTTTTTGTGAGTGTGTGTGCGTTTTTATGTGTGGTTTTTGTGTTTATGCATGTGTTTTCTGTGTCTATGCTTTGTGTCTGTTTCTGTGTGAATGTGTGTGTTCTATGGGTGTGTGCGTTTCCATACATGTATATGTTTTTTTGTGTTTCTGTGTGTGTGTTATGTTTCAGTATGAGATCTTTTGCTAGGTTTGGTGAGGGCGGCATCTTCTCGAAATGGTGGTGGGTAGGGCTTGGGGTATGGCGATGGAGAGGTAGGTGGGCTGAAGAAGAAGAAGAAGAAGAAGGGGGAGAGAGGGAGGGAAGGAGGGAGGGAGAGAGATAACCAAATCTTAACGGATGATTTTGCTCCCAACAGTTGTCTCTAAAGTTAGGAATTTGGACGGAAGTAATGGACTAATTGAAACTCTAGACCCTTAATTGTAAAAATTAAATATTTGGGGTCCTCAAGTGAGATAAGAACACCGATCTTGCAAAAACTAAATGACTAATATGCGGATAACTTTCAATTACTTTATGAAAATTGTGTCTAGTTGACGCTCTCTTATAGGTTATGTTCAACACATAACATTGATGACTTGCTGATGACTCTCCACAAACTTAGAAGTTTAGAATTTTCTTTAAGGAAGCATGTTGGATGCAATTCTCGCCGTAGAAAGGTGGTTAAAACTCTTCATATAATGATAATTAACAGTTGTTATATTTTTAATGAGTTAAATATTGCGTTAAAAATTATTGCTAAAAATATTAACAAAAAAACTAGATACATCAAGCAATGGATGATCGCCTCTATTTAGGGATTGTAGCCACCTTTAGCTGGAAGCCAGCATGTTTCCTTACTCACACGTCGCACATAAAAATTTGGTTTGACATGTCTACGGCTTCTGTTTATTAAAGTGTGAAAGATAGTCATATTTTCAATTTATAGAGTTGATAATACGAGCCCGATGATAAAATGTGTAAGATCGGCATTTGCTGTGAGCCCTAGAAGAGCCTATATTCTAAAGGAGCCCTCGTAGGTCAGGAGAAACATTTTATCGCTAAAAATTGCATTTTGTTGCTACAAAAGTTTACATGTAGCTACGAATTTTTCTTCTTTTTAGTGGCAGACTCGACAACGGAGAACCGGATCCAGATCAGCGGGACCGCGGCTTTCTTTCGTCTTTCTACAGTTCCGCTCCCCGTCTAGGAAATTACAGCAAATGGGGCTTCTCAGCATCATTCGAAAGATCAAGCGCAAAGAGAAAGAAATGCGTATTCTCATGGTGTATGTTGGCATGCTGTAAACACCACTTTTCCTTGTGCGGGGTTGATTCTTAATGAGTTCAATTTTGTGGCGTAGGGGTCTTGATAACTCAGGGAAGACCACCATTGTCCTCAAAATCAACGGCGAAGACACCAGCGTCATCAGTCCTACTCTCGGCTTTAACATCAAGACCATCGCTTATAACAAGTACGCTTCATAATTATCGTTTTTGTCTTTGATACTAAGGGGTGATTTATCAAACACGTTGTGGGCATAGATGTCACGGCTTGTCAGTTCATTGAAATGTTACTTGAATGTATAATGGCAGTGATGGGCTCCGGGTATCATGCATACTCTTCTTGTTTTTGTTACTGAGAGGCAATTTATCAAGTGCGTAGTTGTCTTACTAATTAAACTGCATAATCCTTGTAGTTGAGGTCTTTTTCTGTTGTTCTTATTTTTATATGAGTGATAATGGCAGGTATACGCTTAATATATGGGACGTTGGCGGCCAAAGGACGATAAGGTCTTACTGGAGGAACTACTTTGAACAAACTGATGGTCTTGTGTGGGTTGTCGACAGTTCGGATCTTAGAAGGCTAGATGATTGTAAATTCGAGCTGGATAATCTTTTAAAGGAAGAGGTAGCTTTCATATTGGTTATTTTTTTGGTGATTAAAGTGCATCGGCTTATTGAGCATATGAAGGAAAAGAATTTTGAGTGTTGTTGCTAGTTGGGGTTAGCTTGGTAGGTAGAGGATTATAGATTTATTGCTGTCGTGGTACTTCTTGCTGAATATTGTTGACAGTCCTGTTCTTTATTGGGATTTGCTTTTGCAGACTTCTTGATAGTCTTGTTGAGCTTCTTCTTTTCTTTACAAGAGACGGCAATTTGTTTTGGTTTTCTTTTTTGAGATCGAATCATTTATGCACTTCTTCCACTTAAGATGGTGTCTGTCATTATTACTTCTTACTGTCAAATGAGAAGTTCCAAGCAGTAGTTATTTGGCTTCAAAATCACTTGCCACCTGTAATTGTCTACGTTTCAATTTGATCTCGCAACAAAAACAAACCACCCCTCCCCCCCCAACAAAAGAGAAAAATCGTCGAGTTAGGCAACTATTTAATTGTTATGGTACATGCTAAATCTATGCAAGTATACAATTTCCCTCTCCATGGATCAAAACTTGAAGCTCTTACTTCATTGTTCTAATGACAGAGGCTATCAGGAGCATCATTACTGATTCTAGCTAATAAGCAGGACATACAAGGTGCTCTTTCCCCTGATGAAATTACAAAGGCAAGTATGCCGGCTCATTCAATTTCTAATTGCTTTTTCAATACTTATGGGTTTTAGAGATGAGCTAACTATTAATATTTGTGGCTCATTTTTTGAGGGAAATAAACACACTAAGTTAGTGCTATCTTGATCCCTTTGTTTCTCAAGTAAATGACTTGGACCTACTTGCAGCTGATTTGAGGTCCCATGCAACCTGGTGATCTTGTTCTCAAAATAAAAGATTATCTTTCTCTTCGTAACAGCCTGTAGCCAAAGTAGGGGTAATGCTATCAAGTTGTCATCTGCACAATGAAAGGGTATAAAGATGAGATTAGATGCCAGAAGGAATGATAATTGGGGAAATCAGTATATAACACACGCAAATGTTTACGTGGATTCTCAGTTGAGTAGATCACTTGATGCATTTTGTTTCATTTAAAGAATTTGGAATTTGCATGGTTCGGCATTTATTGTCATTTTGCAGTTTAAATTTTGGACTAAAGAAGTTCAATGAGGAATTGGAAATATATTGCATGCTCCAAAGCTTTGGAAGTTTCGTACTCGTGTCCAATTATTGCTTCAGAACAGTCAATTGATATGCCCCTCCTTGTATTGCCATTCCGAAGGCCATAGCAGTTACATATATATTTCTGGCTGGCGTTACATGATAGAAGTGCTTCCGTGTTATTCTTCTTATACTTTCGGAGAGTGATAATACAGTCATGCAGGATGACCATTATTTCGAGCTAAAATGGAGAGAGGAAAAGTTGGAAAGTTAAAAAAAGAAACTTAACATAAGCAGTCAACCTATCTCATTGCAATCTTTTCCTGGACTTTTTTGTGGGGTTTGGGGGGTTGGGGGAGGGAGTTAGGGGCTTTTCTGTCATCGGTGAATTTGCTATGTTGCCATAATTTGCTTTTTTAGTTTCTTTAAGCATTTTGTTTTAGGTTGGTATTCCATTTTACTACTGCAGGTGCTGAACTTGGAAGCCATGGATAAGACGAGGCATTGGAGAATTGTGGGATGTAGTGCATACACTGGGGAGGGGCTTCTCGAAGGATTTGACTGGTTGGTTCAAGATATAGCCTCTCGAATATATGTGCTAGAATAAGATTGACAGACTCATTTCTTTTCCCTTTTGTAATTTCGAGGCCTACCTGGCAACTGAACTGATATGCAATTGTCCACGAACCCGGTGAGCTTAGTCTATCACCCGTAGAATATTCTTACTGCTACTATGTAGGAGGCCTTTGGATGAGAGGGCAGTTACAACCATGATTGCTCTCTAACTATAGCTTGGAGACTAAATCAGTGGTTATCATCTTGTTGCAGCAATGAAAGCTCTGTAGGTAACATGTGCTTGGTTTGATAATTTTCTGTGATGTTTACAGCCTTTGCCAACAGCGCTAAAGAAAAAGAATTAAGGTTCCCGACCTTAGTCCTAAAAGTTAATTTGTAAATGATGTAGTACTGGCAATTTTTGGAATAACTCGGGTATGGGGTCCATCGTTATAGTGCACCAATAGGACTCACCCACTAATCCCAAATTTAGCATCAAAAAAGGGAACTACACCTAAAATTATCCCAAACTACCCATGCTCTTTCCTTCATCAGTTTTTCCTCATCCTTACAAACAAGGTATACCTATTACCATGACATGCCTCGTATTTTGATATTGGCTTTACATTAAGGACTTAGTGCCCCGAAATAGTAGGCTTAGAGTTAACCATACCATGTTTGTGAATGGTTTCATGTTTATCATCACCATGCTTCTTCTCCTTGCGACAACCGACAGATGCTCAATTCAAATGAATCAGACCTGCTGCTGTTACTAAGCAGACGACCAGAGAAGGGCAAAAAAAATTGTACAAGTTTTGCTGCAGGCTCTCTGGAGTTCTACATCTTTGAAGTATAAGACATTCTTGCTTTGTGCTATAGTGATATACAGAAGTTCAATTTTCGTTGTTAAGAATGTGGCAGTATGCCTACAATTTTGTGGTGTCGTCCAGACAATAGATGTATTTTCACAGTAGCGACATCTGTTTTCCTGCGGCACAATTTCAATTAGGACGATGAAATGCCGTTTCATAATTCATAATCCCTCCTTTGGAGGAACAAATTTTACATTTCATCGTGATCTTTATTTACCATGGTGAGGCTTTCATCTTGCCATTCAAGTGTTAGCTGCTCGGGGCACTTTTACTCCTTTTCGCTGCAAATCGATACACCTGAACCCCAACCCTCGCCCCATTCGACGGTGCATCTGCGTGTATCACATCAACATCAAAGTGCTTCTTGGCCCTCTTGAAGAATGTGGACTCTTTCTTCCACCTCCTCAAATGAGCCATCACAAACACCATCCTCCGCTTTTCGCCCCCCAACAAGAAGAACCTCAAGGTCTGAAGCAGAGGATCGTACAGGTGATCATGATACACCACATCAGACCCCAAAACCAAATCATACTCTCCTCCAATCACCTTCATGTCCTCGATATCCCCCCAGCTCAGCGCCGCAACGTCAACGCTACCACCGTGCAACGCCAAAACGCTGGAGTTGACTTCGGCATTGAACCGCAGGTTTGGGAGCACGTGGGGGAGATCAGTGACGGTGACATGAGCACCCAGTATGGCGGACGCGGCGATTCCGACCAGACCGGTGCCTGAGCCGAGCTCGAGGATGCGGAGTGGCCGGCCAAGTTGACCGCTAAGCAAGGCGGAGAGGGGGCTGGTGGTGGGGTGGCTACGGTGGCCGTCGAGAAGGGTGACGAGGGTGGTAGCGGCTGGCCAGAGCTGAAATGAGAGGCCTTGAGACGGCAGCTGCCTGATCAGCACCTTAGAATCAATTGAAGCTATATGGTAATCTTGCAGCCGTAGCTGATCTGCCACTGCAACTGAATGTATGTTACTGTGGGCAACGTTAATGTCTGCTTGAGCTTCACCGTCTTGTACTTGAAGTTGCTCCGCGAGGGGGCCGTTGACTTCAATGTCGTCTTCCTCCGAGGTCATATTGTGTGCTTCCCGATTTGGTAGCCGCCGCTTCAGGGTTTAAACCTTCGGACGTTGTTGCTTAACCCGAGTCATCGTCTAGCGAGAGTGAAGTAGGGTTAGTTGACAAGTTGCCTTTTTTGGTAAGAGGACGACATTGTCCCTTTTGTTCTTCAGTGACAGAAGAGTAAGGATATCTCTTTTGGTTTAAATAGGAGATTTTCATATTAGAAGCAGGATAATTTTCATGAATAAAGGAGTAGTCAGGTTACTATCCATGAAAATAAGATAAATGAGTGGCATAAAATATAATTACAACCAAATTGAACTACGGAGTACTTTCGAAAAACACAAATATTTACATAGTAAGGAACATCACTCTAAAGAACAAAGTAGGAGGAGCAAATAAACAAAAGCAAAAGCTGCTCCTCTGAGTCTCGTTTATATGGGCAACTAAGAGTGACTGATCTGAAGATGGAATTTTTTGATAGCAAAACGGATATCCTCCATCAGACCAGCGTTTGTGGCATTCATGTTTCTGTTAGGCTGCTGCAACTCATAAATTAGTAACTTATAGTCAAACTTGAGATGTAAATGAGTAACATTGAGACAAGAGAGCCATTTCAAACATATGAGTAGACCCTTTCGGTTCGCCTCAGAACAATTATTTGAAGGAAAGATTCCTTCAAAATTATTAGTAAGAGTACTCAAATAATCGAATAATCTGCACTTCATATAAGCGGAAAAGGTGGAGATTCCAAGACTGCAAGAACATAAAAAAATCAAAGACTACACTCGGTTCATTTTTGGGACTGCCGGACACTTGAAGAGGAAGGCTTGAATTGATCTTAGGTCGGTTTATCAACTTGAAATGCAGCGTTTTCTTAAATGGAAGAGGTAAATAAACACCTTTCACAAACAAAAATGTTTTCCACTTGAGAATAGAGTGAAGTGATGTATTGCTTGGACAATGATCATTTGTTAATGTATTACTTAATTTAGTTCTACTATTCTTTCCTGCTTTCCAATTTTTTGAAGATAAATTTGTTTTTTTTTTAATTTTGAAGAACATGTTAATCAAACAAATTTAATCTACTCAAATTTTCATATACCGGAGAACAAAGTTGAAATAAAAAGCTCACCTACCTATTGTTGGAGTATTATGAGATGGCTTTGTGACTGAAAGATGATCGGCTTCGAGGCACGTTGTAAAACGCTCTCCTTAAGTTTATATTTGCCCCCACCTAAAATTGGTGTGCAGCGGGTTACAGGCAAATACCCTCCAAGATACAACGAAGCGCACTAGTGAATAGCGCTTGCACACACGATATTCACTCCACAGAAAAGTGTATGAAATACTGGATAACGGGTTTACAACTAAGAAATTCTGCAGAAATTTCTTATTGTAAAAGATCTGCAGAAAGGAGAAGAGAGTAGAGGCTTATCTATATGGTCAGAATTTCGGACCATTGTGCTCTATTTAAAGCACTAGTGGTTGCTAATCAAGGGTCATACCCTTTCATCATGCACCCAAGCAATCTGGACCGTCGGATCTGGCCCGAACTGGAACCACCCAGCTGCCTAACAGGTGCAACCGTGCAAAGTGCGCCATCAAAGCGCCACATTGCGCCTCACAGCCCACTGCCACGCGCGCGCGCGCGCGTGCGCGTGCGCGTGCGTGCGATCGTTCCTCGTATGGTGCTTCGCACCATACTCGGTGCACATGCATACACCTTAGCACACCACATAAGTATTAAAGTAAGTGGAGTTCTTTATTATACACCCACTTACTTTTCCAATTCCCTTCTATGTGGGATTCCCTTTCTTTGCCTCTTCATCTTCCTTTCATCATTTTGACAAAGAAAATGAACCACTTTGACACTATATTTTGAAAAAACACTAACACCTATACATATGTAGCTTTTTTTTTCCTTAAACAAATATAATTATATACATAGTGAAGTCAAAACTGAGAGAAAGTTAATGTTTTGCTTCCTATTTGGCATTTTGCCATTTAGAATTTAACTAATCAAATTCATTTTATATTTCTCTCTTCCATGCCAACTTGTTTCATTTATCGGTAGACATGTAGTATTTTTGTTATAATTATTATAGCTAGTACTGAGTTTGTTATTACTCTTAAAAGTGTACAAGCATGAGTTTTTTTAAATAATTATTTGGTAGTTATAAGCTCCTGTATATATCCACGGGGTTCAACTAGTGTTCTTTATGCTTGCTTGCGGGCTGATTAAAATCTTATTAGAGTTAGGGCCTGTTTGTTAAACTGAAATTTAAGTGCTGAAGACTTAAAGTTCTGAATTTGTACAATTGAAAATTTTAAGCTGGTGAATATTAAGTACTGAAAAATTTTGGCCCTGTCTGAAATTTAAGTACTGAATCAGTAATATTATGTTTGATAAAACAGAATAACTAAAGTCTAAAAAACTGTTTAATTTGACAATTATACCCTTTTACTTTGTTTTTTGAAACTTTAACAAGCTTGTTAAACAATTGGATAATTGGGTGTATTACGATATCAATGAAGGATACTTCAAATCCAAAAACAAATGAAAAAAAAAGGCCCTAATTACATTCACAAGCACCATGAGAAGAAAGAAATTACAAACCTGCTATTTAGGTTGGAGTGCTATGAGAAGAGATCGCTTCAGGGGAGAAGAAGAAAAAGAAGAAGAGGTTGCAGAACGATCAATCGAGAAGAATAGGGGGAAGAAAAGGAGGCAGATAAGGAAGATGGAGGGCAGATTAGTCAGTTAGGGAAAATTTGTTTAACGAGAAATCATTGAACGCTTTAAGTGATAAGTGATAAGTTAGTCATGAGTAACTTAAAATATTGGTCTTTATCTTATCTATCACTTATTATTTTAGGTGCTTAAAAAAATACGCTATCAAACGCACTTAATAATAAACCATTGAAAACTTTCAGTTTTAAGTGCTGAAATGAGTTATCAAACACACCCTTAATTATTGGCTGAAACATTGTTAAGCGATGGGCTCATAGCCTGTTAGTGGGCTTTGACAAGTGAATTGGACTCCTATGGGCCTTACATAGTATGGGGTAAAGAAGCCTTTGGTTGCTCATTCCCGGTGCGTAGTTGCAGAGGTTTGTTGAAACTGAAGAATTGTGGTTGCATTACTTTCCACAGAATATATCGTATATATCCCAAGTTGGTGAGGAATAAATGTTGTCTAAAATCAATAAGGCTTTGATCGTGAATAATCAGTATCCTTAAGAAAATATGCTCGCACTATGATTGTTGCTGGGTTAATGATAGATTCCTCCAGAATAACAGAACTAAAAGAAATTTTGACCAGCAAAAATCAGAATTTTCCTAAGAATACGTTTTAGAAGAATATGGTTCTGATCATTGAAAATTGAAGGATGTACAAATATTAATAGTATATGAATGAACACAACCTTTGGCATCAAGGAACACATCTATTGGACACTAACTGCAATTAAGTGCTAACTGCAGTTAACTGCTAAAAAACAAAATTAATTAAAGTACGTTAATTAATTTCAACCGAGACCCAGGTGTCCCAATTGTCCAAGTGCCCATTTTTTGACCATTAAATACTATTTTATTTCAAGCCCAAACCAAGGTCAAACCAATGAAGTTGGCACTTGGCAGCCATGTTCAATTCTTTGGCAGTGCTTCTAACCAGTAGTACTACCAACGACACCTACATTATTGTTTAATACTCTCACCATTTCACAATCTTTTGTCTCCTTTGACTTGTTATCCACAAGTAGTAAGTATACATCAAGTAAGTCAAACTAGCGCTGATCAAAGTTGATGTATACATATTCAGTCTGTTTTAGGAATTCGTAAAAAGGGGGACAAAAGAAACTTGAACAGGAGGGAGAATAGTTCGTCTCTAGCTTTGGGCTACTGCTATTAATTTGACGGCAGATGGAACATTGTTGGAGCAACCTATGGATGAAATAAGGCAAATTATGTGCCTCAATAACCAGAAAGTGCTTCAATGAATCTTAATAGCCATGTTTTTTAATGATTTGTGTGTATTTGGGCACCATTTGAACATTAAGACCTGATTTCCTTTTCAGAATGGTTTCTTGATTGGATGATTTGCTTAGTTCATCTCTTTTCCGTTCATTTTATGTGAAGACAATGGAGGAATGCTTCATAAATGTATGCGGGCTTGATAAAGTGCTCAATCGTAGAAATGTTCTTCCACTTATGTGCCTTTTTCATGTATCAAAAGCGAATGAGTCTTCTTTTCTCCTGAAAGTTGTATTATTTTGAAATTAATCTATACTCCAGTAGTGCAGTATCATGCTGATTTGGACTTACTGGGGATGGTGTGGAAGTAGATTAATCTAATTGTAGCTCTTTTGGTCACATTAGTGCTATTGGTTCTTTTATTCGCCGCTTCAGGAAAATCCACCAGAAAGAACTTCGATCAACTCCCAGCCCTACTCACCATTTCCATCCTTTCCACATTTTTAACCCCCCCCCCCCCCCCCCCCCTCCATTTCTTCTGTTCCTATTTCCCCTACCTTTTGTTCCATCTCCGTGGTACCCACCGAGGATTCGTCACACTATGGCATCGGCTTGGTTTTGCTAAACTCCTATTGGGTTCCAATCGGGGCAAGTATAGTGGCTAGTCCTACTTCAAATCTTTTCAGTGCAACGATTTCTGCTATACTTTTTGCAATTGACTAGATGCACAATGCTAATCTATTACATGCTATACTCTTACTTTCTACTTCACAAATTTTGTCTCAGATTCGCACTAGTCCATTTCAGTCAACAGCAGGAGCTCAACCTTTGTCCAGGATGACTTTGTGCTACACGAAGTTGCATTCAATGCATATCACCTAGGGTAAAGATGGTGTGCTGGTTTTTGCCTCAGCTTGGCTTCTTTCCATAGTCAATCAGGCCAAGGAGCGCAGCAGGAATGAGTAGCTGTATAGCCTCTATCTCTCCTTCTTGATTGGGTCATTGCCGTTGCTACCCATGTGGTGTTTTATTTCCTGCTCCCTTTTTAGTCATCTATTCATATTGGATGGGTTGTCATCCATATTTTATTCCTGCTTTATGGATGTACTACTTACTCTTTCTCCTGATCTTGGTATATATTCTTACTTTCAATCAAAAAAAAAAAATTGAAATCTAAGTTGCAATATTTAATATTGGATGACTAGGGTAACTCGATGCAGACCTCAGGTAGTGTATGGAGTTGGTGATGCAAGTCCTCATCCGAACAAATATATGCTTCAACCCTACGATCCAAGTGGGTATTTACATCAACTCGAAGAATGCGCTTTCCAAGTTCCAAGTTGATATAACTGAAATAGATGATCTTTTTCTCCACTCTCACATGGACATTAATTGTTCATTATTTTCACCAAAAAAAAAAAATTTGTTCATTATTCTGTCCATAGAAAGGCCCAACATAACTAATCGTTGTGATAGTTGTCGTCGTTTGGACTTGGTTAAAACTATCTGATATGGGTAAAAATATACATCGTGGGAGAGCAACACGTGTTGCCACCAGAGAGTTCCGACACTGCCCCATGACTCTTGAAGAGGTGGGAAGTGGCATTTACCCACTCTCCCATTATGGGTAATAATCACCCATGAATTTTCTTAACCCCCCATAAAAGCTACAAAACTTCCCATTAAGGGGATGTAACCGACCCCTTTAATACATTCCTATAAAATGGAAGAAAAAATGAGGAAGAAGGTAAGTTCTAACTATCTAATATTTCTAAATACTCTCTCAAAATTGTTACTGACTTAAGCATCGGAGACTCCTCGCCGGCGCCCCCTCCGGGGGTCCTCACCGGAGCCCCCTCCGGGGGTCCCGGTGCTTCACTGTTTGCTCGTGTTGTGCTTTGCAGGTCTGCTCGTTTGGTCCCAACAGATGTTCATTCGGTCCCGATTAATTTTTTACCGCAACATTTTGGCGTCATCCGTGGGACCGACTAGCAGATCTTGAAGCAAAGGGTAAACCACCGACAACGCTGGCGGCGCACCTCCAAGAGTTACTACGCCCTTCCTCGTCTCTGGGTGATCCGTCCTTCACTTGCTGATCGTTCGCGAGTCGAACTCGCCCCTCAAAGAGGGTACTTTGGATCAGCATTTGAAACAAATCAAAAACAATCCGTGGGAAAGTATTCCCTATAGACGAATTCAAAAGGAGATTCATAACTACAATCTTTTTTTTTCAAAGTAGCTCTCCGCGCGGCAGCTGACCACAATATTCAGACCGACCGACCTTCAAGTCTGGCGAAGCTCAGCCAGTTGTCACGCACCACCGCCGCTGTTACAGGAACAGCCTTCGGTCGCCCACTACCGTGGGTCATCAATCCGGCCATTACAGCTCGCCACCAGAAAAAATAGCAACGCCAACGGTGCTAAGCAACCAAGGACAGCGGTGGCGCCGGAACCATGGTCTCCACTGCCAATTCGGCGGCCGTCATCAAAGGAAAAAGAAAATTATAAGTTCAACATCGCACACAATTGCCGATGTTTCTGTTCGGCAATGCTTCGGCAGCTTGGACCACACGGCGCACAGTGATAAGTTCACCCCCAGTCGCCGCTAAACGCGCATCCACGAAGTCACTAGACTGTCGCCCTTTTTCCTGCTATCTAATAGCAGCCACCGCAAAACGGGAATGGCCCCGTTGCCACGCCACGGCGAACCACAAATCTTCCGTCGCAACAGAACGCCGAGTTGCTGGCACCACCCTGGCCAACTCCCCGCAAATTCCATTCCGTCCAACTCCACGCCACAATGGGCGCATCAAGCCATCAACCAACCACACAAGCAATGGCCATCTACGATGGCACAACATTGCAACAAAAGAGAGAGAGAGAGAGATGGAGTTAAGAACACTCACCGGAGACATCCACAGCACCGGCGGCGTGTGCGCCGGTCAATGGCTCGTGGAACACTCCACAACAAGTTTTAAGCCACGCCTCACGATGAACGACACCAAGGTTGTCGCCATCAACAGCCTAGGCGACGCAAGCTGCTGACAGATTATTGGCCGTCAATAGCAGCATCGCACCACTGTCGCCGTGAAGTACTCTGTACAATAGTTCACGGATAACATCAACAAGCATTAACAAACATGGTTTTTGACCCATCACCATGAATCGACAGACGAAAATCCAGCTGCCATTGAAGAATCACAGTCCGTGGCGACATTGTCGTCGTCGGTATATCATCGCCGCTGTCAATAGACAGCTGCTATAGGAAAAAGAAGCCTCGGTCCATGACGGCGCCACGACAACCACCCCAATCGGCTTCTCAAAAATTACCACAACTAGCGCCCCCTGATCCACGGCCCCAAAGGGGCAACCGGAATGCCTCATCCTTCTTGGGTCACCCCCGCCTCAATCGGATCAAACGCCACTAAAGCGGTGACACCAAGGAGCTGCCGCGGGCGACACCTTCTTCTGTCGCCTCTGCCTCAATTGACGCCTCCACCTACAACAGTCATTGGTGGGCATCTCTTCCGCTTACACAGTTACCGTGGAGCTGCCATAGCAACAACCCATAACCAAAAAAGAAAGGGTAGAAAAAGAGCAGAGAGGGGAGAAGAACCGCAGCCGAACGCCACAGTCTACCATGCATCCCGCCGGGATCAACGTATCCGACCGGCAATATGATGCCGATGGAACCACACAAGAATGGCTATTACCTTGCTGTCCAGGGGCTGGCGCCGTTGCGAGAGTCAAGATCTACTCCACCGCGACCAAGTGCAGCAACGCCGCCACCGTTCTACTCAGAGTCGAAAATCGCACCGTCACAATTGCCAGCTCCGCCGAGAGATCGCCGACGGCAGAACCAGTCAACACCACAGCTAGCCACGCCAATCGCGGACCAACCACTACATATCGCGATCAACGAAAATCGTGCACACCATAGCCACTGAGCGGCGTGCTTCCACCATCGCCCCGGCAACTTACCAGCGTCACGCCCAATAGCAGTTCCACCGACATACACGCCACTGCCGTCGCTATTCAGTCCAAACTCCTACCGTGGTGACCATCAGCGCAGAGCCTTCGTCTGCAATGAAGAATTCCCAAGAAGTGGCTGGATCTACCTCCCTCTGCGCCAAACTGCCGGCGTAAGGCAATTCAGGTTGTGGCGGCGCTTCGGCGGTTTTCTGACTGCCTCTTTCGTGAAGGATAAAAAGTTCCAGCCACTAACTGAATAAGTCAGGTGCACTCTTTCCTTTTTAAAGACTTGAGTTTTAATCCATAACTATGCATATTTCTGGTTCAGGCCCACAATCAAGATTTATTTGAATTCTCTTTTGTGATATATTTATGCATACTTGTTTCTTGAAAGCCTACGCATGTGTAGCCATATTCGTCACTAAAAGCGTATATAAACATACTTGTTTGTACACGTCATAATGTACAAGGACTACGATTTTAAGCACCGTCACAGTTAACATACGCTTATGTATTGCTTAAACGCCTTAACTTAGACGTATTTATTTAATTTGGCCTAGCATTAGCTCATTGCGTAAATCAACTAACACGTCTAGGTCATACAAGTGATATAAGTTGTTGCAAACCTCAATTGCGTTTGTAAAACCCTTCAGCTGTCTAACCGAGAGGATAATAATGGTGTCACAGAGTATGATCATTACCCTCAGTTAAGTGCTTTAGTGCTACAACATAGTTGCCTTAATCAGCTCATACGCTCTCATGCTATATTTTTTCGTAACATGTTTTTTTCTGTTGCGAGGGTTTATAACGCAACCCACTTCATGCTTGAAGAAAATTCACAAACCATGTGGCTTTAGTTACGCTAAGAGCTTTAAAGGCAACATGCCCGCCAAGCGTCACATGTTGACTTGTGATATGGAGACGCACACGCTAACACTAATCTGCTAACCGTGAAAGTGTCACAGCCTATGATTATAGCTTTACCAGTACGTCTAGCAAATTTGAGATCTCGTGCCCGTATTCTCATTTGCCACACCGTTGCACATCGCTACACGGCATATCGACAAAATGCTGCAACGTCTTTATTAGTCATCTAGTGGCATCCTGCTCTAACGGTCTCCGCGTTTGCTACTTGCTTGAACAAACCATGGTCCCTTTAACTATATCTGCTCATCTAGCTGAGTAGACAAACCGCGCTCCCTAGCTTTATCCACTTGTCTCACGAGCCGGCAAACAACTGTTCTTTTTACGAACATGCCCTACACAGTGACTAAGAAGCCATCTTTGCATCTATGCCTTCTTGGTCAGGGGGGCTACATGTATATAATACTACGATCATTCTTGCACGAAGCCTGCACTCCCCCTCATACGATGGCTGAGCAGCACGACCAGCTCATCACCACTCATGCCATGTAAGAATCTATCAAGCAATTTTAAGCCTTGGTCAATCGTCCCTCTCGAATTTACCGAGCACTACAAACCACCACCTGTCAACGGCAACCTATGCAGTGATGCTTCACTTAACCTTCTCATCATTACGCTGAGGGCTTTTGCAACCAATGTCCAAGGTCACCCGAACGGCAAATTCAAAAATAATCTTGCCTTGTGCATCACGAAAATGACCAAAACCGTTGTAATGACCACACACTTTTTCTAAATGACGAGGAGCATCGTCATTCCAAAAATAAATAGCCTAAAAAGAGATATTACAAGGCTCACTCGTTAGTACCTCAGTCGGGCTCTAGCCACTTTCAGGCCTGACACTTTGAGAAGCTCAACATTGCAACGCCAGTTATCATTTGGCACACCTTCACTAAGGACATTTGCGTTGGTCTAGCCTAGGACTCGTGCTCATCTCTATAAAGATTCGCCTAAACCTTGGCCCAACTGAGCACTCATACTCCTTTCTCGAGGAAACCTCACAGAGCAGAGATCCTTCGAATTTCTATCTCACTGCTCGTCGGACAGAGCAGAAGAACTCCAATGGACTCCTACCGCTAGACCGAGCAAATGAGCTCCTTTAGGCCTCTCGAAGTCTCTCTTGCTCAAAATAAAATAAAGTGAAGAGAAATGAACTGAAATGAGCTCTCCTTATATAGAAATGTTATTGTAATCCAATAGCCAGGATCTCATGATAGTTGGGACAGCTAACACGTGGCGATAATCGACCAACATAACAGGGGGGCAAGTTACCCTTGTACCCCTTGATGGAAATGACAAAATCGAGTGGACACGCTACTTCACTCGAATCCTCTATAAAGTCTCTACAAATCTCTCTACTCGTCTGGCCGAGTAGATGAGCTCCTTTGAGGTCTAAGCCTCTGCTCGTAAAATCGAGCAGACGAGTACATTAGACCCCCAATGCCTCTACTCACTCAGCCGAGTAGACGAGCTCATTTGGTCTTAGCCTCTGCCGAGCAGACGAGCGCATTAGACCCACGCCTTTACTCTAGCCTAGTATACGAGGGCCTTTGGTCATAGCCTCTGCCTAGCAGACAAGCGCACAGACCCATGCCGCTGCTCTAGCTGAGTAGAAAAGCACCTTTGGTCTTAGCCTCTGCCTAGCAAACGAGTGCACAGACCCATGCCTCTGCTCTAGCTGAGTAGACGAGCGCTTTGGTTTTAGCCTCTGCCGAGCAGACGAGTGCACAGACCCATGCCTCTACTCTAGCTGAGTAAACAAGCGTCTTTGGTCTTAGCCTCTGCCGAGCAGACGAGCGCATAGACCCATGCCTCTGTTCTAGCTGAGTAGACGAGCGCCTTTGGTCTTAGCCTCTGCCGAGCAGACAAGGGCACAGACCCATGCCTCTGTTCTAGCTGAGTAGAAGAGCGCCTTTGGTCTTAGCATTTGCCGAGCAGACAAGGGCACAGACCCATGCCTCTGTTCTAGTTGAGTAGACGAGCGCCTTTGGTCTTAGCATTTGCCGAGCAGACAAGGGCATAGACCCATGCCTCTACTCTAGCTGAGTAGACGAGCGCCTTTGGTCTTAGCCTCTGCCGAGCAGATGAGCGCACAAACCCATGCCTCTACTCTAGCCGAGTAGACGAGCGCCTTTGGTTTTAGCCTCTGCCGAGCAGACGAGCGTATTAAGACCCATGCCTCTGCTCTAGCTGAGTAGACGAACACCTTTGGTCTTAGCCTCTGCCAAGTAGACGAGCGCATTAGACCCATGCCTCTGCTCTAGCCGAGTAGACGAGCACAATAGACCAATGCCTCTACTCTAGTCGAGTCGACGAGCTCCTTTGGTCTTAGCCTCTACCGAGCAGACGAGCGCATTAGACCCATGCGTCTACTCTAGCCAAGCAAACAAGCGTATTAGACACATGCCTCTGCTCAAGCCGAGTTGATGAGCTCCGTGATGACCTCTACTCGGCCAAACCGAGTTGACGAGGCCCAGTAAAGGCCTCTGCTCAGCTAGGCCGAGTAGACGGGCCCTATAAAGGCCTCTACTCAGCCTGACCGAGTAGACGAGCCCTTTACCAAAGGGAAACTTTCCCACCAAACGAGAAATACCACCTTTTGCTGTAAGTTTCCAGCACGGAACACTGCTTCGATGCCAAAACATGGAATGGGGAGCACATTAGACCCCTCTGCCTCTACTCACCCAGTTGAGTAGACGAGCTCCATTTGAGGTCTAAGCCTCTGCTCGGCGAGCAGATGAACACGTTAGACCCTTTTTCCTCTACTCACCCAGTTGAGTAGAGCTCCATTTAAGGTCTAAGCCTCTGCTCGCAAAGCCGAGCAGACGAACACATTAGACCCTTTTGCCTCTACTCGCCCAATTGAGTAGACGAACTCTATTCGAGGTCTAAGCCTCTGCTCGCAAAACCGAGCAGACGAGCACATTAGATCCCTTTGCCTCTGCTCCCCTAGCCGAGTATACAAGCACATTAGTCTCAGTCTCTCTACTCGCCAAGTCTAGCAGACGAGCGCTTTTAGAGCCTTTAAGCCTTTGCTCGCCAGGCCGAGCAGACGCACATTATAGCCTCAATCTCTCTGCTCGCCAAGCCGAGCAGACGAGCACCTTTAGAACCTCTAAGCCTTTGCTCACCAGTCCGAGCATATTAGAGGCTCTCAATCTCTTCTCGCCAACCCAAGTAGACGAGCACCTTTAGAGCCTCTAAGCCTCTGGTCGCTAAGCCGAGCAGATGAGCACATTGGAGTCATCTCGCCAAGCCGAGCAGACGAGAGCCTTCAGAGTCTCCTAAGCCTCTACTCGCTAGGCTGAGGCGACTAGCACATTAGTCTCTTTGCTCATGTAGCCTAGCAGAAGGGCTCCTTTAAGACTCTACTCGACCAGCTGAGCAGACGACTACATCCATGCTCTCGACTCAGCCAGCCGAGTAGACGAGCACGTTTAAGGCCTCCACTCGGCCAATTGAGTAGGCGAGCCCTTCTAAGCCTTGGCAGGTCAGGTAGACAAGACCGCCTTTGCCAAACCAAAGTTTCTGCACTCTACTAATGAGCAAGAGATATCACTTTCGATTTAAATTCCTAACGCGGAGCATCCCTTAATAAATTCTAAAATTCGATAGTAAGTCAATTATCCCGCTTCCACATTCTTTCTCAGAAAGAACATGGAATGGGGGGCAAATAATATGGGTAAAATATACATCGTGGGAGAGCGACACGTGTCGCCACCAGAGAGTTCCGAAACTACCCCATGACTCTTGGAGAGGTGGGAAGTGGCATTTACCCATTCTCCCATTATGGATAATAATCACTCATGAATTTTCTTAACCCCCCATAAAAGCTACAAAACTCTCCATTAAGGGGACGTAACCGACCCTTTAATACATTCCTATAAGATGGAAGAAAAAAGGAGGAAGAAGGTAAGTTCTAACTATCTAATATTTCTAGATACTCTCTCAAAATTTGTTACTGACTTAAGCATCGGAGACTCCTCGCCGGAGCCCCCTCCGGGGATCCCGGCGCTTCACCGTTTGCTCGTGTTGTGCTTTGCAGGTCTGCTCGTGTGCTCGTTTGATCCCAACCGATGTTCATTCGGTCCCGATTAATTTTTGGCCACAACACTATCCATCTACATCTGATTCTGCCTTGTAAATGCCATCTTTAGTTTCAAGCTTTTTACGACGAACTGGACTAAACCAACCTAGCTTCGTTTTTCTGCTTTAGTTATGAAGGCCGTAGAGGAAATTTCAAGGTGCTCCATCTCTCCGTGTGCACGATGCAGTGGTTATCTTTGGAGTGCTGGGGGTGTTGCTGCACGTTGATACATTGTTGCATTTGGCGTTCTCAAATTTGCTATTTCTTCAGATGCAGGTTAAAGGCAGCCTCAAATGCAACGACACTTGTTCCAAAATCAGTCTCTCTTTGGCAGCATAGATAGCAGATTGGCTTTAAGTAAGCCATCATAGTTATGAAGATGTTAGCATTGTCAAATTTGCAAGTGTTACATGCTGTGTGGGGGTGATTGGATGCACGAGAGACGTTCTGAAAGTACAAGACTCTTGAATTATTGCCACTTTCTCGTGTTGCAGAGACGGTTCACAGTTGAGTTCAATGAAGCGTCTATGGGAAACAAAATGCAGCCCCTCCAAGATCTCATGAAGCAATTGTGATGTTTAACTTTCTACCTATCTCAAGGCTGTTTCCCATTAAAAGGGGGAGAATAGACTGCTCGCTCTCTCTCTTGAACTTACCACCAAAACTACGTTGAATATAAGAGATTTCATTACCTTAATGAGAAACGGCAAAGCGAACTCGTTAAAGTGGACCCAGGGTAAATTATTTGTGCTGCTATGGATACAATATTTGACTTCGAGCAACATAAAACTATATGAAAACTATTTCTAGCCTCAAAATTTTAAATGCAAAATACAGGTCTCTAATACGATGACAAAGTTTCCACAAACATAGCATCGCGTACAAGGAACTCAAAGGGCGCTTACCACGAGCATGAAGGACAACTTCATTTCATCTCCTCTCCTTTCGGGTAAACAATACCATTACGCGAATCAGTTTAATGACTTAATATCTTGAATAACCACACGCGCTGCATTTCGACCTGGTGCACCCATTACACCACCACCAGGGTGAGCCCCACTCCCACACAAATAGAGTCCTCGAAGTGGAGTCCTATAATTTGACCTGCATCCATGTTGATCACCACACCAATGATAACACACCATGTTAGAGCTCTAAGAAATCCATGACGACTTTTCAACATACCACTTTTCAATATATCATCAAATGTTGTCAGAATTACCATCCTTTAACAGGTCGCATAAGGAATAGAGAATCCAATCCCATGGCACCATGGAAGATATTCCCTCCTGCCGAAGTTTATTCAAGAAGTATCGAGTGACAAACAGATTTCGTAGACATCAGTCTGAGAAGACCAGAACGTAGCATATCACCATGAGCGAATTCTGGATATAATTTTCAAGTCCGTTTTTTGTTTCGTTATTTTGTGTGTTTTTCACAAATCAAATGCCTACCTCATCATACCTAAACATGCATTTATATCTGGATCAAGAATTAGTAAGTTTTAACTCTTGGACATGGCTACCCTTTAAGAGCTACAAGGTAAACTCAGGTGCATGTACTTTACCTTCAAGCTTTACTTTAAAATCCAAAACCAAAAAAAAAAGGTTGTTCAAGCTACACCTATAGCGAGAAACTTATTTAAGCACTAAATCACCCTTTTTTCCTTCCATTTGTATGATCTCTCATTCCATAACGCGGTGTGTTTTTGTGGAAGTATTATCGGTGTTCTTGTGTGTGCGTGTGTGTTGTTTTGTGATGGGGGGTGGAGGGGAGGCTTGCAAGGTAAACATACCTGTCAGACCAATTACTCTTTCAAGGTCTGGTGGAGCCAACATGTCATATCCAATAACTGATGAGCTGAAGCCAGGGGCATATTCATTGATTAATGTGAAGCACCTCTGTGCAAATGATTCCTGCAGCGAAGTTTTCTTATTATCATGACGGTGCGATATGGCAATAGTTACAGCTTGAAGATTTGATTATTCATTAATCTTGAAAAAATTTGGGCAGTTGCAATTCATACTAGATGCAAAGTCACTCACTCTATACGCAGGATCCTCCCAGCTGCCATCAATGGGTTTATACGGAGTGTATTGAATAAATAAGTTGATAACATGCTTACCTGCATAAACGTTTATCAGCATCAATTTGGTTAATCACTGCCCTCATGGTACAAGTTAGTCACTGACAAGAAATACAAGGGGCTAGTTATAGGAAAAAGTACTGCACAAGATTGAACTTGGAAAGTGAGAATATACTCGACGTAAAGGGCTTGTAATAAAGCTTGACATGCACGCTCAAATTCATACACTGTTACTATAATATCTACAGTATATCTTATATGCCCTCCAAAGATGACAATAAAGCAACAACTCTGGGCTGCCACTCCTCTAATTTTCGCCCACCCTCATTCGTAATAAAAAGGTCCTTTGAAATATGGATTTGAACCTTTGAATATGGATCCGAATAGCTAGATTAAAGGACCAAATTGAGGTGCGTATTCGATTAAAATTTGGAGCAATATCAAAGAAAAAAAAGAAAACAAAGTAAATAACATGCAAAATGCAACCTCTGCAAATTATTGGCGGCCACACACAAGTCGTGTTTTTCAAGTTGTATAACTCTTACACCAAAAAAAAAAAATTCTCAATCTATAGGTCATTGCATTGGCTTAAACAGTATCGATAGTCACAAATGTTGATGGTTTATCCTCAAGTAATTGCCATTAAATGGTTCTGATGTTCATATTATTGTTTGCAAAAGGAGATGATGATGGATTCAAGTTTCAAACTAAAGGTTATTTTCTAATGTTAAAAGTGTTACTATTGATAAGGGATAAGGGTAGTTAGTTATTTTCTAAGTGATAGTAGTTATTTTCTATTTGGTGGTTACTTTCTATGTGGTAGTTATTTTCTAGATTTATTTGTACTAAAAATATTAGATGCAAGACTCATTGTAAAGGACACCAATCATCATCAATCAAATCCTTTTATTTTCTCTCTCTTTTCAAAGAGAAGTCTTCCTTCTTTGGAAGACTAAGCCTTCATAGATTAGAAGTTAGATGTCTTCAATTCATATTTGGGTGCACTTTCTACAATTTGCATTTTTATTTTCGCAGTTCCAATCTTCCAAAGGCTTTGAAGAAGTCCTCTTCAAGAGGCCAAAAAGAACCTACACGTTTGAATCAATTATAACAACTAGCTAATGGACCCGTGCAAATGCACAGGGTAGGTTTAAAAAATTGTACTCTTTCTAATTTTAAGAGGTAAAACAAACACGCATTAAGTCATACTATTGAATTTCTAATATACATTCATATGTCTCTCGCAGCCTATGTTGTTCATGCATGTTATGTATGTACAAAGTTGTACTCAACAATCCTAACTTCTTTGACGGAGTAGGAAGATGTATGAGAATATTAGAGAGATTTCAAAGCACCAAAGTAAGGTGTTGAAAATATTAGTTAAAACACATTAATTTTTGAAACATTACAACTCTTGTTAATTGCCGGAAAATATATAAATTAAAGTATAAGATCATACCTTAAAAACATCTTTTTAGAAAGTTTTGATACTTTTGTTTACAAATCGAATGTGAATGTTACAATAAAAATAATTATGGTATAATCTTAGAATGCTTTTTCATAAGCAATACTTTTGAGATTTATATAGTTACAAATTATGAGCGACAATCTCATACTAATATATAGTCGTAGATTCATATCTTTTAACTTAATAATCAAGCATCAATGTTCTAATCATCTAATATAAGCAATTTTATCTCCAAAGATACAGTGAAGGAAGAAAATCACCATTTATATGCTCATTTTTATAATTCTGTTTGTTTTTGTTAACAGAATCTAGTAAAGAGTTCCAATTTTTCCTATTATGATGTATATGAAACTCAACTTTCCTATAAGTATAAATGCTAATTGAGTCATCTGATATCTTTCTTTATGCAAAGGACTTCGCGTATTTTTTGTTCGGTGCATAGTACTCAAAGTACGTTCTATGTATATGTTCAAATTATCAAAGATTAATCGAGTCATCACTATGTCTTTTTCTTTGGGCTGTCCAATTCAGATTCCGAGTATAACTCATGCACCACTACTACGTTGATACTACCTCGAAACATCTTAGTGCTACCACTGTAAATTAACATGTTTAGAACTACCACTGTGAACATCTTATCACTTGCCCAAGGCATATTAGAGCATAACTTGTCAATCACCATTATATTAATGCTACCTCTAATCACCTCAGAATTATCCCTTACTAACTGTTATCACTACCATCACCTCTGTCATCACTATAATCTTACTGCTAAGATTACCACCACCATAACCATCTCGAGAACTACATGTACCGTTACAACCATGGCTTGTCAGAAGTATTACAAATCTCAATCTCACTACCAGTGCGACACTACCACCACAAGAATTACCACTATCACATTCGTAATCATTGTCACTTTTTTAGTTTCCACCGCTGCCATACTGTGACATCTACCACCGAAATCTCCTTAGTATTATTTCCTTAACTCTCATAATTAGCCATTGTTATTATTTCATGGGAAAAATCTCTTTTAACTCATTTACCCTTACATTTATTTTCTTCCAACTCAATCTTTGCCTGCCACAAGTTATTTTCTTCCAAATACATATTTGTTCTTAGTTAAAACTGAGTTATACCGTTAGACTTAACGGTATAACTTATAAAAATTAGATTCCTTTCAAACTTACCTTTAGTGATCTCAAAGAACATATACTTCTTTTGGAACTTTTAATATAATTGCTGATCAAGAGTCCAAAAATTCTTGTTAAAAATGTAAGAGCTCAACAAATCATACGTGTCGCAAATCTTACGTGTAGTAATCAATAATACTTATAAATTCTTTAATAATAAAATCATAATAAAGAGTTAGTAAGCAGGAAAGATTTTGTATTTTATATTTTTGAGACTTTATATTGTTATTTTAAAGTACTTTTGAGGTGTTAATAATCAAAATTAAGGCCTAATATATAAGTATAATGATTAGGTAGAATTTTATGAGGTGTGTATGATTGGTTTATTAGTTTTATAAAGTTTACAAAAATATAGAGCAAATTATACGTACTAATTTTTTAATAATAAATCATAGGAAAGAGTTAAGATAAAAAAAAAATAACACCAAAACAAATAGGATTCTTAAATTTTATATATCCAATAGTTAGGGAACTACCATATGCAAAGCTAAACCTTACGTGTCAGAAGGAAAATTTCTTTTAAAAAATCCTACGTGGCGCAAAGATAGAATTCTAAAAATCATGTTATTTTAAAGTGCTTTTGAGGTGTTAATTATTAAAATTAGGGCTTAATGTACAAGTGTAGTGATTAGGTAGAATTTTATAAGGTGTATGATTGACTTTTAGTTTTATGAAATTTACAAATATAGGGTAAATTATACCTACGAATTTTCTAATAATATATGATAGAAAAGAGTTAAATAATAAGGTACGAAAAGAAAAGAACATCAAAAGAAAGGTGGAAAAAGAAAAGAACACCAAAACAAATAGGATTCTTAAATCCTATAAGGTGTTAATAATCAAAATTAGGGCCTGATATATATGTATAATGATTAGGTATAGTTTTATAAGGTGTATGATTGGTTTCAATTTTATAAAGTTTACAAATATAGCGTAAATTATACTTACGAATTTTCTAATAATATATCATAGGAAAGATTTAAATAAGGTCGAAAAGAAAAAGGACACCAAAACAAATAGGATTCTTGAATTGTATATATCCAATTTAAAAAGGTTAGACTCTAAATTAAGAGACCAATTAAGTTGAATAACTATCACATGCAAAGTTGAAGCTTAAGTGTCAAAAGGAAAAGATTCCTAAGAAATCATACGTGGCGCAAAGATAGAGTTCTAAAAATCATGTTATTTTAAAGTCCTTTTGAGGTGTTAATAATCAAAATTAGGGCCTAATATATAAGTATAGTGATTAGGTAGAATTTTATAAGGTGTATGATTGGCTTCTTAGTTTTATAAAGGTTACAAATATAGGGTAAATTATACCTAAGAATTTTCTAATAATAAATGATAGAAAAGAGTTGAATTATAAGGTAGGAAAAGAAAAGATCACCAAAATAAAGGTGGGAAAGAAAGAACATCAAAACAAATAGGATTCTTGAATCCTATAAGGTGTTAATAATCAAAATTAGGGCCTAATATATAAGTACAATGATTAGGTAGAGTTTTATAAGGTGTATAATTGATTTCTTAGTTTTATAAAGTTTACAAATATAGGGTAAATTATACCTACGAATTTTGTAATAGTAAATCATATGAAAGAGGTAAATAATAAGGTAGGAAAAGAAAAAAACACCAAAACAAAGAAGGGAAAGGAAAAGAACACCAAAACAAATAGAATTCTTGAATCATATAAGGTGTTAATAATCAAAATTAGGGCCTAATATATAAATATAATGATTAAGTGGAGTTTTATAAGGTGTATGATTGATTTCTTAATTTTATAAAGTTTACAAATATAGGGTAAATTATACCTACGAATTTTCTAATAATAATTAATAGGAAAGAGTTAAATAATAAGGTAGGAAAAGAAAAGAATATCAAAATAAAGATACGAAAAGAAAAGAACACCAAAACAAACAGAATTCTTGAGTCCTGTAAGGTGTTAATAATCAAAATTAGGGCATAATATATAAGTATAGTGATTGGGTAGAGTTTTATAAGATGTATGATTGACTTCTTAATTTTATAAAGTTTATAAATATAGGATAAATTATACCTACGAATTTTGTAATAATAAATCATAGAAAAGAGTTAAATATGATAGATAAGAAAAAAGACACCAAAACAAATAGGATTCTTGAATTATATATATTCAATTTAAAAAAGTTGGATTCTAAATGAAGAGACCAATTAAGTTAAGGAACTACCACATGCAAAGTTGAAGCTTATGTGGCAGAAGGAGAAAGTTCCTAAAAAATCCTATGTGTTGCAAAGATAGAGTTCTAAAAATCTTACGTGTCGCAATTTTAAGCGAATGTTTCAGCTTATATATATATATATATATATATATATATATATATCGATTGCCTACAAATTGATTGTGTGTTTGCTAGGAGCAGAAACAATAACACTCAATTTTCGTTCCACTTTTCGAGATCTCAAAAGTGAAGTTCGACCGTATCTCACTCTTCGGTTCCATCCTAATGTAAATCCAGAGAATTTGCGAGTTGGATAAAACAATTGATAAAAAAGTCAAAAGTACTAAAAGAGATGAAATATTACTAGTACACGGGTGATTGTGTGTGTGTACCAGGTGGGGAAATGGTCTTGTCCAAGACGGATGGAATTGTCATCTCGATAACAGGCCTTCGTGATGGTGACCCATTCACAGCATCTTGACAGGCAGAGTCGATCTCCTCCATCCTAATTAGAGAGAACATATATGAGGAGTAATGTTGTTTTACTACTTTGTCAAAGATACAAGTTACAAAATCATTGACATCACAAAGAACGAAGTTGATGAAGTACAACTATACAACAAAAACATTCAAGACCATGTACCAATCGGGCTAGTTTCTTGCAATTGATTGAAACTACAAGCACTTGTAATTATTTGCAAAATGCAAGCCGGCTTACTTTGGATAACATGTCAATACATATAAAGCAAAGACCTCCATGAATAATAAGGGCTTAACTGCCCTCTGAACCCCGTGTTTTCCTAAAAGTTGCAGCTAAAACCCTGACGTTTATCGTTTAGCCGCCAAATCCCAAGGGTTTACCATGTGTTACGCTTGTTAGATTACATTAAGATGTGAGTAAATGAGTTAGTTATGAAGGGTATTTATGTCTTTCTAAGTTCCTCTTGATCGAACATATTAATAAAAACAGAGCCTTTATGGATTATCTTCTCGGTCAAAAAATTTTGGACAATCGATTGACCCGCGACATTCTCATCAGTAACTACTGCTTGGGTTTTTGCTGGAGAAAAGAATAAAAGTTTCATCATGCCCTCAAAATCTTCATGCATATATACATGTTAGGTAGTGGTGGTTGGTGATAATTGATGGTGTTCATTGTGGTTGTTGGTGGTGGTGGACAGGGGTAGGCAGTGACAGAACGAGGAAAAAAATATGAGAAATAGTAAGAACTAACAAATTGACCATCTTACCCTTATAACATATGGATTTTCTCAGACCCGTTGGTAAATTCCAACAATTGCAATACATAGCAAACCCTTGGGTTTTGGCAACTATATGATAGACGTCAGGGTTTTAGCTGAAACTTTTGGGAAAACACGGGGTTCCAAGTCCAATTAAGCCAATAATAAACTTCATCAGTGGCAGCTTCACATGCATCTTACAGTTTTTTTTTTCCTGGGGGTTAGTATCAAATATTTCTTCCTGGCTACTGAATATGAGAACTCTGATCGGCTTGTTTACACATTTGAATAGTTGATATATGTATATAAGAAGTAAAGTCCAGTACTGCAAAGAAAGCACATCCTCATCGTGGCAGAAGATTAATCTAGAGAAAATAGTGGTTATATCTAATGTGGATACATACCACACACACAACACAACTTTTGTTCTGCCTCCTACTTCCTCATATGAATTACAGAGAGTCAGTAGATATTTTCAATTCCTATTTTTTAGTACCTAGCTGATATACCTGTGCAAATGCACGGGATAGTGTGCAAATTGGTTTTATTGCAAATCATATACTTTAGCATGATGAAATAGAACCGAAATTCCAAAAGACAAAGAAATAACACTCACGTCTATAAATTTGTCACATAATAAATTAACGCGCTGCTTAAATTGACAATCTCATTGACAATAGCTGTTTAAGAAATAAAGAACATTTTAGTGTGAATTTCAGATATACCAATTTATCATCTAAAAGCACTGTTGACTGGAAAAAATATGTATCATAAGTTTTGCCAACATGTCGATTGCTAATAATTCTTATCCTCCTTCATTTCCTTGTTTATTAAAATCGTTGCCTTGTATCTTTAGAAGTGTTGTACTGTACGTGTTTCTTTATTTGATTTATTAAGTGCAATTTTACCAGTGTTCATTATTATGTTATTCAGACATGACCAGTGAAAGTTACCATTAAAAAAATGTTCATACAATAGCCATTTGGGATAGGACCAAAGGGTACTTCTTGATTATTGTACATGGATACAAAAACATGGTAGGGAGAAAAGCTCTTATAGTGAAATTTTCAAGAGTTCCAAGTTAGAGGATAGAATTTACATGGCTTTCAAGTTAATTCAAGAAATTGTATCTAGAATCGTCATTGTTTATTTAGGCTATTGGCTTCAATTTTGGATTTCGATCATGATTAGTCTTTTGCTACTACACTACAACCACCTTAGTCCTACTATTTCCCTTACAATACCGGCCCATCATCGTTGACATTGTCTCTCGAGTCGCCACCACTACCACCATATTAGAGTTACTATGGCCACCAACACGGTCACCATATTGCTAGGTAGCACGGACACCGACACCGACGGGGCACCGGACACCGCAATTTTCAAAAAATCAGATTTTGGACACCGCAGGACAGCTAATTTTAATATGTTTTTATTATATATAAATATATTTATATATATTTAATAAATATCAAATACATTTCATAACCTAAAATAACAAACAATAATGAAAAACTACTAAAATAAGGAATTTAAATAAATACAAGTCACTTGAACATTTATTTGGTACTGGGCAAAAAAACGAAGTTAAAAAAAGAAAAAAAAAGAGGTCTTTCAGTAGAATGCACGACAGAGGGAAAAGAGGAAAAAAAGGAAAAGACACGAGAGGTCCTTACCTCTCAGAGAGAGAGAGAAGACAAAGAGAAGAGGAAGGAGACGACTGACAAGACAAAGAGAAGAAGCAGACCTGTGGGTAAGCGACGACGATGGAGGACCTCCGGCGACGATGGCGAGAGATCTGGCGACGGCAACGGTGGACAGATCTGTCGGCTTCTGTATCCGGCAACACCGGCGCCTTTCAGATCTATCGGCTCCAGCAACATCGGCAACAGATCCAGCAACACGGCGACGAGAGAGAAGAAGACGGCAAACAGATGAGGTGAGAGAGAAGACGACTACCCCTGAAATTAATTCCAAAAGTTCCAAAGTAGCCCCAAACCGTCCGACACAGCACATTCCCGTGTCCGGCACTCCTCAACGAAGTGTCCGACATGGTGTCAGAAAATAAATAAAAAATCCGACAACGATTAGCCGTGTCCGACACGTGTTCGGAGGGTGTCGGGGTATCCGTCCGTTTAGGACACCATACCTCCACCTAGGAGAGGTGTCCGTGCTTCCTAGCCATATTGTTGCCAAAAAGCTACTACACTATCATCACTACCATCATTACTGCTACAACGATTGGTCATTGCTAGATGCACCATTACCGTCACCATCACCCACCATATTGCTATTGTATTCGCCTTCATCGTCTTGCTAGCATCATTACCATAACTACAGCCATGGAGCATCCACGCCACCATCACCACATTGGTACGACCTTTAGTGTGTATATTGCAAAATTAAAGTGAAAGTTGTCTTAGACCTCATATACCTTTCCATTTTTCTTCCAATCATCTACAATTCCCTCCAGTAATCTATATTTGAAAAAATTCCATATTGACATATAACTATAAAACTTACAAAAATGTAACATTCCTTCCAATTTCATTTTTCATGTTTGTGTACTTCCGTGAAATTAACTATATCTCTTTTCCCAATGTGATACTGTAATACTTTTGTTGCTCTTCCTGTTTGGAGGTATGCAGTTTAACATTTGCAAAATACTGTTTGCTTTTGAATCCAGGAAAATTGTAGTTTCATGCTCATTCAATTTTCTATCTAAATGTTAATGAGATAATCCATGCTATTTAATAGATGCTACACAAACAAACTAATTTTTGACCAAGATTATGAGGAAATTGGAAGTGTATTCTCCTAAGGTCACCTTTCTCCCATTGGCTTAAATTCCCTTTAACAAAAATGTTATGGCTAATTTCCTTTGTGTTTGTAAATCTGATATGCCAACGTGATAGCATACATGCATGATACATCTAAGGATGACTATTTCAAGCTTTTCTTTTTTGACTTTTTGGCCTATATTTGCTGCTGAAAGAAATAGCTGTGATGAAGGAAAGATTTCAACATCAAAATTGAAATACCATAAGTACCTAATTATATGGATAAAGTAGAAATTTCAAATTGTTGTTAGTATGTTATATTTCATATAAGTCGAGTGCATGCATTGCCCACAACATATATAGACAGTGAGAGAGTGTGTGAGGAGAGAAGAAAGAAGATAGGTATGGAGGTGTACAATGTGACTTAAATAAGAGAATAATATGATAATAAGATGTCTAAACTCAAGGTATAATAAATGGATCAGAAGTCCAGATTAATTGAGACAATATTAAGAAGTCCAAATTAAAAGTCTACATTCAAAGTAAGCTGAAACTTCACCAGAGAACTGAGAATTCCAGAGAATGACTCGTCTTTTATATATTTATATTGATTGATGATTTCAAATTGATGTTGGTATGTTATATTTCATATAAGTCAAGTGCATGTATTGCCCACAACATATATAGACAGAGTGAGAAAGAGCGTGTGAGAAGAGGAGACAAGAAGGAAGATAGGTATGGAGGTGTACAATGTGACTTAAATAAGAGAATAATATGATAATAAGATGTCTAAACTCAAGGTATAATAAATGGATCAGAAGTCCATATTAATTAAAACAATATTAAGAAGTCCATATTAAAAGTCTACATTCAAAGTAAGCTAAAACTTCACCAGCAAGCTGAGAATTCCGGAGACTGACTCGTTTTTTATATATATATATTGATATTGATTGATTGAACTTTCTAAGTTGCGCATATCACTTTAGTAGTACCCTGTCTCATTTTCGGACTAATAATGTCTAGTGGATTTTCCACAACATCTCCATGAGATAAGGCATCTAATGCCTCTCCTTGAAAATGGCTCTAGAGGGAAAAAAAAGAAAGGAAAAAAACTAAAATGGACATGAAATAAGTATCGGCGCACCTCTCAGAACCAATGTGAATGGTACCCATATGCTGAGGACCTGCATCAGGATGGCTCAACTTGCAACACAGAAAATGAGGCAGTCGGTCAACAGCCAAGTTGATTTTAGTGGTCGCCTGTTTAAATATATAAAGGATGTACAGAAAATTATTATATCTCACTCAACGGCTCAAATAAATGAATAAATCATCAGGATACTCAAATATGTGATGCTGCTTCATCAGTAAATCATACTACAAGCTATGTTACACGGACTCTTCAAAATGCGTGAAAACCCGTGTCAGACACTCGACACTTGGACATGGGTACAAGATGTGTGTCCGGCACATCCCGTAGGATATGCCACTAAGAACACTATATTATAGTGTTTCTTTTAGTTCATTATTGCTTTGAGATGATCTCAGTTTTAACTTAAAACCATAAGCATAACTTAAAACACCATGTAAGCCTAAGGAATAACTAAAAAACAAGAATAGATAGGTCTATTTTGCTGTGTCCCCATGTCTTGGGTTTTCAAAAATAGACAAATCCGACACTTGGACACGTATCCGACTTGGAAACTCGTACCGAGTCCATGTAACATAGGCTACAAGCAACGCTGATAATTTTCCACTCAAGCGAAATGAATTCAGGAAATCCTGTCACAGTGTGTTTATTGGAAAGAAGTAGATAGCAGACAGAAAGATTGTTTGTAATACGAAGTATTAATCAACTGGCAAAGGAACTTACAGAGCTGTAATCAGCGTTTCTAATTGCAGAAAGGAAGTCATCAGGGAGAACACTTTCAGGCACCAAGTCCTGTATCAGCAAAGCAAAACCAATATTCAATGTCAACACTTTTAAAGCAAGTGGTAACTTAACACAAAATAGTTCTAGTTTAAGAAAAGTCTAGGTTTAAAGTCTCCCAACCTCATTTGGTCCCCTTCGTGTTAGTGTCAATTGGACTTAATAATCTTTACTACGTAATGAGGTGCGTGATCTGTGCTTCTCATTTCTCTCACTCAAGAGCTCTTTATGAACTTGCTTAAAGCTAAGATGAGAACTCGCTTTCCATGATCTGTAGGCCCCGCTTAATGCAACTATGATTATGCTACATGTGCACTTCAATTGTTCCTCTTAACTTTGTCTATCCATGTGCAATGGAGCTCGCATTTAGGGGGACTGCTAAAGCAAGTGCTTATAACAACAGCAATAGTTTAAATGACATGCCTTCCTCAATGTCCACAATTTAGTTACACCTGCCTAAAATTCTTTCAGTCAACTAAGAAAAGGATAACCATACCATAAAAGTTTTGTAAGGTGTAGCATTTGACAAAACAACCGAAGAATGCACTTGTGTTCCGTCAGCCAGCAAAACCTGAGGAAAACAACTCAATTTACCAGTATCCATATTAGTTTATCCAACCCTGAATATCCAGGTTAATAAGAAGATCCACATGGTAGAACTAACCCCATTTACTGTGCCCGAGTCCTCAATCAACAACTCTGACACCTAAACACCCAAAAAATTCTTATCGGCATAGAGTTAATGCAGGTATAAACAACCAAATAGTTAACTGCTCTTAAAAAAGAATTACATAGACATAAATAAGGATTAATGATGAGAACAAAGTAGGATTCTCCATCTATTTAATTCCAATCCATTAGGTAGACTAGTCAGAAGCACAAATAGTTTAGCATCACTACACTCCCCCATAGAGACGGCAAAGTCCAAAAGAGGCAAGTGTTTATGCTTCGCAACCAAACAAGAGCAAATAGCACTTAAAGAGGAATAGCATCAGATAAAGCCATCAAAGGAGGATGGCGAGTATTACCAACTGCGGAAAGGTCTGTTTTAATATCCAGTCTTCAAGACCAAATAAAGGGACAAACATGTGACCTGCTGGCATTCAAGGGGTACTAGAAAAAGTAGGTGAGAAGCCAAATTTATTTACTTGTGATAGATATAGGCAACCCAGATCGCCTAATTAACTCTTAAACCTTGTTAGCTTTACAGAATCTTTTGTCTGGGAGAGAGAACAACCTATTTGAAGGTCAAATTTGCTTTCCAACTGCTCATATCTTGCAGTGACTAACTAGACAGTAGAAGTTCCCGCTCTAGCTTCTTTGTTCGATATAACGCAAGTAGGTGACAGGACACATCTGCGAAAGTCTGGCATACATACCGTGAATAAGACCAGACTATTCACCGAAATCATACGATTGACTGCCAAGGTTTGATTTTTCTAAGAAAATTCACAGTTTGTCTTCTACGTGAGCTTGACATATAGACTGAGACTATTCCGTGGAAGCTTAAGATTTTGGAGCAACTGGAAAACTAGCTTTGTTGTGGGTTTATTGGGTTCAAGTCTCTCCAATATTACTCGAACCCCACTCCCACTTGTATTCGTGCACGCAGTGCACTAGGTTCTGCATTTGTATGTCTCTCCATGTGAGAGCAAGGGGTGGTGTGCTTCTTTCTTCTTTCATTTATTTCGTTTTTGTGTGTGGGTGGGCTAGGGAGTAGGGAGGCGGGGGTCTGACATAGACTTTTAGCCTCATTCTGTAGCAACAATTGATTCTAGAGCACATCGGTGGAGATTATTCTTCACCATCGCTAGTCAAAGCCAAAAAGGTGTGATTCGTATAACCAAATGAAACAAGAAATATCTTCTTTCCCTGTTGATTGAATATGAAATATCCATGTAGAGCAAATGATTTGCTAAGTCAAAGGAGATGATAGTTTAAAGCAAACGAATAATTACCTCTGCGTTTGTCACTATTGTAGCCCCACCTTCCCTAGCAGCATTACCAATAGCCGAGGAAACTGAACCCATTCCACCTTCAACATAGCTACGAAGTTGATCAGTTTTCAAGCATACATTTTCCACTTATGAGAACATAAATCAAGGTAAACCAGATCATATTGAGACATTCTGAACTAAAAGGAAGGTATGAAACTGAACTTTTTCGTCACTCCGAGCATTTTAAATTAATTAAATCTCGTGCTAAATGAACATAAACAGGATATTCACTCTTATTGTGTCCATGGATATGAACAACGATCAAAAAGCTCAATCTTAATAGAGATAGTGTCATAATTTATAAGAAAGATGTTTACAAATACATAACTCCTCAGAGCATTGGTCTTGAATATTATATATGAGGTTTCATCTGTAGCAAAGCTATGAGCTACTTCCAATAAATTCCATCTTTCTTTTGAATACATTTGGATGGCATGCTGTCTGCCTGTCAAATTCCAGTGCTCAAACCTGGATAGGCGGTGAAACTACCAAGCTGGAGTACTCTTTATATATTAACGTAAAATAAAGCATAAAGGTTCATGCACAAAAACAAATTTAGATACTGCATATCATCCACATATATTCTGGAAGCGGGCATTGGACTGCTTTCTCTTTGAAGTACAACTGCACATAAAAAATACTCTGTTTTAACTGAAATACGTACGACCAAATTCCACGGTCACCGTCTGTTTCTCCCATCACGTGATGTAGCAGAACATATCCACTCCCAGGTGTATGGGTACTTGCCTACAGTACAAAGTTGAGGAGGAGAAAATGGCTAACTAAGGCTTATAAAAGTGCACTGCAAGTAAGGATTTTAAAAAAGCAGAATTATCAGTATGCATATAACTGAGGCATAAGCCTCCTAGTAAAAAGTCATAATATTTTAGCACGAACATATTTGATTTTTTCCGTTGTATATATGTGTTTAACTTGTCCTCACAAAGGAAAAAAATCCATAAATAGATAGAAATGTCAAAGATAGGGAGAAAAACCAACCAGATGAGTCACAAGAAGCAAAATTAATTGGTTTAAACAGTTTGATTCTTCTGCCTAGTCCAAAGGGATGCATGCAGATAGCAGACATGACTCAAATCAGTTTCCGCCCATGTAATGAAAGAGACACCTTAATTAACAAAATTGTAAAATTAGGTACCTCACAGAAAAATGCACTGCATAGTACATACAGTCCATACATTGAAACACTAGGAATTCTATTTTCAGAGCTTGAATATTTCACCATCACTGACCCAGATGATGAAATATGAAATTCAACAAGTAATATTTTTTAGTCATATTGCAGGCCAAGAAAAAGATAGAAGAGGTGGCTGAATCTAGAAGTTTCACAGGTCGCAATAGGATCCTTTTAAATACTATATTTTGCGCAAGTACTATATCTCCCCCATCCAACCAAGGAAAAGGAACAGAAAAGAAACACAGATAATTGTTAGTTTAACAGATTGCTTATCTTTTCAATTGAATTTTCACCACTTTTGATTTCTGATCCAAAAAAGGCCATCATTAATACACGATTGCTTACTATTAAATCTTGTATCATGTCCGTAACCTAAACAGCTATGGAAATAATCCTTACAGTGCTTCCAATCACAGCATCGGTTGCCAGTGTTGCCTTCAGAACGTCGGTCTGCAGAAATCCAATTATATGACAAAAATTCAGTAAAAATTCAGTGGATCACATTGTTACAACTTACAATCTCATGCAAATGGCCTGGACCCACACTCTCAGACCAAATTCATTTTACTTGGTATCCCAAAATGCTCTTTTTATATCTTTCACAACCATAACTGTTCTTTAGCAGCTTTAAGGAAGAAAGGAGAGAAATATCCATTTGAGGATTGTTCACGATATCAGCACAAGCTCTGATCAAACATAAAACACAGAACGCCACAAATTATATCCACTAAAACAACAGCACATGACAGTATCCTGCATCAGCTCCATAATAATCAATTTCTCAATTGATAGTTTGGCAGCAGACACACTGAGAAAAAAAAATACTTCCCGAAGTTTGTCTCCAAAATCCCTCATATCTCCTTATTTCTTCCCCCTATCATATGAAGAGTTCAGTTGGTCAACAACTTGATCAGAAAGTTTCAACTCTAACGGCCTGATGTTTAGTCGAGGTACTGGACCAGATTAATGGACTTTTAAATGGAGATCAAGCCTAAAAAAGAACCCTATAAGATATTGCAAGACCAAACATTAGTACATTACACCTTTTATTAAGTATAAGCTTTGACGTTTAAGATCAGGACCAACAGCTTTATTTTTAATATGTCATTCAGTTCGCAGGCCATCTAAGAACATCAGGATGCGAAAAAATAATCCACAAATAAGACATAAGTTTTACTAACTAGGAATCTCGTACAATCTCAGGTCAAAATCAATTCACTCCATACTGTTGTACCTAAATACATATGCACTTATAAGAGCACTCTATTCTTCAGTATTATCTCATACCAATGTACAAAAGAGATGGGATCTAACAATCAACCCCGCTGGGACACACACACTGTGGTCAAACTTCTATGGTCTCGTTACACCACATTCTTCATCCAAAAGGCCAAGTGCGTACTCTGCAACCCCAAAGCTTTTATTACAATGTACTCTGACGGAGTTCTGTAGGTCAGATCACATGGTAGTACTTCCAATGAGGGACTAGATGTGACTCCCTCCACACTAATACTTTTATTAGACATATCCCAAGATCTAACCTAGTAGACGGGAATCCGGAACTATTCTGGATATCTATCCAGACTAGTACACAGCATATGCAGGATCTCACACAAACTGCCACTCCTTAATTCCCCCAGGGGTAGCCTTCAAAGGCTCTTCGGTTCATATTTCCCAATGCACCAAAAGCTGTAATGGAATCAGCTCCTACACACTTTTCACCCTCCTCTTCTTCTAACAGCTAACTGAGAAGCAAGCCTATGCATTAACGAGAAGATCCACAACAGTAAACATCAGCTCTCAACCTTGGACAATGCAAAAGATAGTCCACACTATCCCAATCCACTAAAAGTAAGCATGCTGAACTTAGCAGCTATTTTTTCTGTCTCTCACGCTCGACTCTCACTACCTACGTATCTTTTCCACATGTATTACACTCACCATCCAAGAAAAATAGAAGTCACAGGACTTATTTTTGTTCCTGATACCAAGTTGGCCAGCTAAATAAAAATCATTACATAACAAAATGCAACTTAGTATGGTATTAAGGGGTTACTTATAGAAGATGTATATGAGAAAGGAAAAGGCATAAATAGCTATAAACTGCTGGTTTTTGGACAGCTTAGGAAAAACCAAAACTTGCCCCTCTTTTCTTATTTAGCCTTTTTCTCGTGTTAATGAGTTGGCATTCGTTATAATTTCAGTGATGGGCATACCGTACATCATTCAAAGAGTTAAAGAGTGCAAAGAGTCAAAGGAGAAAGAGCCGTGCATGTACAGTCGTGTAACAACCTCAAACCAGTTATTTAGAACCTTCGATGCCGGGGAAAGCAGTAGGTCCATAAAATCCCTGAAATAGAATCAATTCATGGAGATTAAAAAACGATAGAATGCGAATTATGAATAAGAGTTTGATAAGTAATTCTGGTTAGATTTAAAAGCAAGCATTTCTGTAGTATGCCAAACTGACTGTCACTCAAATCTTTAAAATCAGAAACCAGCATGCCATACAAATAATGCACCCAACTTTGGACTAGGAAAGAGAGCTCTTACACCATATCTTGTTGCCCCAAGGAGAGAGCTCGCCGGAGACAATGAGCCCAAAAATCTGATTTGTGTAACTTATTCTTCATACGCGCATTGAATGATGACGAGCCTTGCAGCGTTTCTGGGGTAGAAGAATCTAAGAGTGGATCCATGAACTTACAGAAGTTCTCTAGCTGGTTCTCATATCTATATATTGGAAGCCGGGGGATGAGTAAAATCGTAAGTCACGCAATAGACATCTTTCATAGACAAAGCTGACGAGCTTTAAGGCATAAATTCAACTCATGAAATGTGTTCCTGTTAAAATAGTTAAAGATTTTGTTTCACATGCTAAAGATTTTGATTAGATGGTTGCTAATTGGTAATCGGTCCATTTTTTTACTCTTAAAACAATTTAGAAAAACTAGGAATGAAGCCAGAGTGACTATACTCGTATCTTAAATGCGTGAACCCATCACAGACTTTACATAGTCATGATCCAGGTTAACAGAAACTTTGCCAAAATTCTATTGCTTTGCTCTCTTTTGCTGCCATATTTGCCCTTAAGCTCTCATTCCCTTCAACTTGACTTTGAAAGGACCTGAACACAATTTTATACTATTTCAGTGCATAATTCTCAGCCTATGAAGCATATCGCAAAGGCATCTACTCCTTAACTAGTTAACTCTCTTGGTATTGTGAACACCTCAGACATTTACACTTCACCAGTTTACCTGTGCATTTGCCCAAACATAGTTAGCTCGAGCTTCTGCCAAGCTTTATTTTATTTTATTTTTTGACAAGTAAGCTGCCACGCTTTACTTTTGTTACAATTGCATCCGATGGATGCTTAATCTCTCAACAAATGAACATATAAGCCGGTGTCCGTATGGTGGACCATTATGCTACCAGCAGAACCACACTGTATCACTCTAAACTCTAAAGACTCCTGGTGACAAGAATCGGGTCAAAGCTCCTGCACCAATAAACTCAGGCAGTGCATATTCTCGCAGTTCTTGTCTAGAATCTATACCTTACTGAAACTTTTTTCACATTCCTATGACATCTACTTCCAGGTTCGATTTTTAAGTAACTCAATATGTGTCCTACTTATCTCCTTCAGAGTTCCATGGACAAACAATTAGAATGCAACAGACGCACATACACAAACGTATCGTAGATAAACACAGAAGTAAAGGTAGTAGGACCTCGGATAAGCCTCAGCGTCGCGTTTCGAGAACTTCGATATCTCCGAAGTGTTCAACTCCTTGTCAGGTCCCAACAGAAGATACCGCCCGTCAAGACATGGCGTGAACGACGACGGATTCCTCTTCAGTAGCTTCAATCCATGCCTCGGTAACTCTAATTCGCTACACATCCGCAATACACACAATAAACAACAAATCAGCTCGAAAGTTAATTGCTATTCAACATAATTATCCTAAGGAGGAACCGTGATGTACATGTACCTTATGATGGAGGGGCGGAGGAGGCTTTGGAGGTAGCTGCAGCGGGAGAACTTGAAGCCGGGGATGAGTTCCTCGGTGACAGCGGCGCCGCCGACGAGGTGGCGCCGCTCGAGGACTGCGACGGAGAGGCCGGAGCGAGCCAGGTACGCGGCGGCAGTGAGGCCGTTGTGACCACCGCCAATCACCAGCGCGTCCCACTTCTTCTCCTCTAACGCGCCGCGCGTCGAGCCGCTGCAGAAGCCCCTTCGCCACATTTCTTCGTTCAGTCTCAGTCAACAGTAAGCTACTGTGTAAAGTTTCATTTAGAAAGGCGGCCTCTTTCAATTTTTTTCAAAAAGAACCAGAGGAAAAAACTACGGGAAAATTACAAAAAAAAAATGGGTTTTGGAGTTAGAAGTCAATGAAAAGTGTTTTTTTTTTTTTTAACTTAAGAAAAATTGGATTATGTTTAAAAAAATTCTGAATAATGGACGGCTTAAAAAATGAGTTTTTTTAAAATCTTATTTTTTGTCAACCTAAAATACCCCTCCTCATCTTCCCTTCCAAATCAGACACGAACAAATAAAGGCACGGATCAAATTTCCTCCATCTCCTATCCTTCAACGCATATTAAGGATTGATTTGTTGGATAAAATTGAAAATTAGGTGAGGGAATTTGCAAAGGTTAAGAGAGGGCGGTGGAGATTAAGGAAGGGTGAGAGTCGTCCGGGCACTATTTGATGAAATGCCATTGAGAAGATTTGATGGGTGAGTTGTGTGTGGGTTTAAGGTTAGAAAAGTGTGGTGGTTGTGAAACAAATCTTACTCTGCAAAAAAGCTAAGTAATCAGATGCAACTGTTTTCTATCAATATTCAACTACTCTTCAAATACCTACCACTAATTCAATAAGTGAAGTTTCTCTAACTTTTGGTTTAACGTCTCTCTACGTTATTTATCACGTAAACACAGAACATAACTATATAACGACTGCATTTCTATAGATGTTAAGCTGTCGTACAAAGGGCACTGCTACTTTTGATTGAACCAATATTCAAAAAAATTAAATGTCATTGCTCAGCCTTCGGGAGTCTAAATAATAGAATTATAAAATGAACTGCAGATCCAAAGCTTCCGAGCTTATTGAAGATGCTTATTTGGGTGCAAAACCAGCTTGATGAGAAAGCTTATTTTCCTCGTATAAGCAACTTATCCACTATGGCACTTGAAGACCCTCCTGTGTTGACTAGTATAAGAGCTTAATGTGTGCAAGCTCTCGCTTTGCTGTTACTGCATACTTGACCCCAAACTGGACAGAAGAATGCAACAGGACGGAGGGGGTAAAATTGTGTACTTCTGATATAAGGATCATAGGTTATTCACTTGGTCATGATGTAAGTTCATTCAATGTTAGGTTGTTAGATCTCTTTATAACTATCTTCACTGATGTACAGACATCCCAATGTCAATATTGTCTTTACAGTTATGGTGTCTAAATTGTTGGGGATTCCTTTGTCAGACATCCCAAAGTTTCGTTCTGATAATAGAAGTATCTGCCTGACTCCAGTAATTTGGAGTATATGCTTCCCTTCACACACACACACACACACACACACACACACAGAGTCAAGTAGTTAACCAACAAGTTAGAGAAACTTATCTTGTTGAATCAGTGGTATGTGTTTGTAGAGTAGTTGAATATTGATACAAATAAATAAAAACAGTTGCATCTGATTACTGATTTTTTTACAGAGTAAGACTTGTTTCACGACCACGACACCTTCCTAACCTTAAACTCGCACACAATTCACCCATCAAATCTTCTTAGCGACATTTTATCAAACAGTTGGCGGGTGACTCTCAACCCTTCCTTAATCTCCACCGCCCTCTTCAACCGTCATAAATTTCCTCACCTAATCCTCAATTTCATCCAACAAATCAATCATCAATGTCCACATGTATGTGTTGATTTTTGCCTTTATGTGTTTGTCTGATTTGGAAGTGAAGATGAGAGACGGGTATTTTGGATAGACAAAGGATGAAGTTGTTGTTAAGTCCCCCTTTCAAAACATAACCCACTTTTTCTTAAGTTTATAAAAAGAAACCACCCTCCACTAACTTCTAACCTCAAAACCCACTTTTTTGTAATTTTCTCAAAACTACAGAAAAGTGGTCAATAGCACAATTTCTATTAAAACTTTTTTTCGGTTGCCAATTGTATGTCAAGACTCAAGAGTGAGAGACAAAATAAACCTCCAATTTAACTTAAGTCAATACCCAAAAAATATGAATGATTATTGAGCAGTCAAATGACCAAGATGAGCGTAATTAGACTCAACAGAGTTGTTACTACTTATTTGAAAATGAAAGCGTCAATACGAAGCCCATTTTATGTTGTTTGGCAAGAGTGCTAGTGGACATACATGGGAGGGAGCACTCATATGAAATGGGAACAAAGCTGCAGCTAAGTCACCTATATGTTTTCCTTCCAGCATTCATACAGTGTCCCAAATCAGGACTAAGAAGCAGCAAGAATTTGGATCTTGAAATGTCGAATGAGATGGTTTTAAATCGTTGACACTTTGCCAGGAACTTGGTTTGCTCATCATGTATATGGTTGTGTGCCCTATGGTTATGAGATCCCTCAAAAATAGGCTTCTACTATGCCTCGGGTATTAACCACAGCGGGCACTCGTTAAGTATCGTACTAAGCTTCAAGAATAGCTCGAGGGGTGCTACTTTGCGAACGGGTTCTAACAGCGTGAGCATTTTCAAATGATCTAGTGAATTGATCAGTACGTAGAATGGCTGCAGAGTGGTCAAGCTTGCTATCCTATATAAGGCTTGAATGTAGCCGTGCAGATTTGCATCTTGTTCACAGTTCCAATTATATATTTTCCATTTTTGCAAGTCTTCATTTTAGAGACACTGACTTTCCTGATAAAGGAAATATACGAAGATACTTAAAAAGAAAAGTCACATGTACTCCATGGGATGTGTACGAGGAAAAAGATTCTTTTGACAAGGTTTGATTTTCAATGAGTTTACATCCAGTTTTTCTTGGAAGTAAGACCGTATTAATTAATATAACAACCCCATTTAGGATGATAATCATACTCGACTGGATACATTTCTGAATTCTTTGTCCTCAACTCCACTTCTCTTTGTTCTGTTTCAAGTCGTGGCTTCTTATTAAATTAGCTACATGGAGTCCTGCAAACTTGTTTGGCAACTTGCATCGCATACTTGGTATTGGTGAAGTCCAGTCAATGCTATTCAAGGCTGTTGAACTTGTAACAGTATATTTGCAGAAGAATGACCTCCGGGCCTCTTCCTTCCACCGGTCCTAGCTCAACATGGACCGCGAAGCAGAATAAAGTGTTCGAAAATTCTCTTGCTATTTACGATAAGGAAACCCCTGATCGTTGGCACAATTCCGTGGAGGAAATAAAGATCCAATACAAGATCCTGGTACATGATGTCTCGCTTATTGAGGCAGACAAAGTTCCTCATCCTACTTGCTGGAACAGTGAGGCAGCAACAGAAAAATGACGGTGAGCTAATGTCATAACTAGTGAGAGACTGCTTATTCTTCATAGTACTTCAGTTATCCTTACTGAACTCATTTCCACACCTATGAATTATGTAATATGCACGTTATGCAATGGCTCTTGCCATAACCGTGAAGTTCATGAGATGTAAGCAGAAGCAACAAATTTATCCTGCAATTTCAATGTTTTTCTTATCGTCTAGTAGTATCGCTATCACCTAGTACAGACGAGATTATAGACCTTGACTGGCATCGTATGAAATTTATGATGGCTAGTGACGCACTTCAGAAGAATAAGGGCATGTCTATTTATACTAAACATTGATCTACAGCAAGAACCTGGTTCTTTGGTCTGCTCTTAACTACATTGTGTGCGTGAAGGATTTGCTACTAAGTACTGCATACCATTAATCGAGCATGTTGAAAGCGATGCATGGCAACTACACGAGTGAAATTTCATGTCAGAAACTTGCAGACCTAGAAGAAGTTTAATATCCAAAGCGCTGGAATGGATGGTAAAACATATGCAAGGCAAGCCAATTTAATCACATTCATCCATTAATCATAATTCATACTATTGTGCCTGCAAAACCAGATAAACCTAATGTGCCAGGTAGAAACCTCAACAACTTGAAGTTAAATCGTTCGCTAAAATAAACTAGAAGTCATTAGTACTTATGCTAAATGATGCTATATAAACTCCTAGTTCTCCACGGTCGTCTCAACTGGAGCAGAATCTCCACCTTCTTTAGGAGTAGGAGTTGGTACTGAGAACTTTTCAAAGATCTGTTTAGAACAAAAAGCAACTGATCAGCCACCAATAGCGCATATTCCATCATAATATGTGTGCCAACTTCAGCAAATACCAAGAATCGCCCCATAAACTTACCTTCTGATACGTCAATTTAAAGCAAGCCTTGTGTTCTTCTATGGGTCTGTTGATAAACTCATGAAAATGATCCATAGCATTTGTCAGGAAGCTATCACTTTTAGACTTACTTGTTCGGCAAGTGCTAGCTGAAGTTGGTGCAGCTGCTGAGGTTTCAGTTTGGCTTTGTTGGACATCCATCCCTGTGGCACAGAGCTGAATACCTAATCACTACACACAGTAAAGCAAAATTTTCTATATTAATAAGGGTAGCATTGTATTCATATCTAGAGTGGTATCATGCATAAAGAAATCCTTCTTCCATGCTAAAGATCAATTTTCTCCTTCTTTTATGACCAATTAAGAATACTGTGAATAAACTTAACCGTCCTGTTGACATCATTTTGTTCAATTACAATTTCCTACAACTTCCTCTATTACAACAGGCGATTAAATTACTCTCGCAGATAATTTCTTCTCTCCTAATGACTAACGACATTCAATTGACTTTATGTTGAAATCATTTACAATAACTGCACCCACACTATGACTCTTTGAAAGAAACCAATTTCTACAAGTTGTAAATGACCATGTCGTAATTAGGTGTACTTGTAAAAAATTAGAATTAGCACACAAGCGAAGTTACATGATACACTGCCAATAGATGGTACAATAGCAACCTAAAATTGAATAGTTAACACGCGCTAACAGTGTCATACAAGCTCAATCCTGCATTCATCATAGTGTAAAAGCAGCCAGCTTCGATTAGATCTGCGTGCAATTTTACGTTTGCCGAACTAACCACCACGATACACTCTAATTTTGTATTAGCTTCAGAATACATGCTACGTTGATCGTAGTGCAAGAAACTTACGTGAAATGTTCTGGTTACCAAACTAGCTATCACGAAGATAGAAATCAATGTTCTCAAGTAAATGTAGATGGTAGAGATCGCACAAAACTCGGTTCATCAGCAAAATTAACGGTTAAAAGCTTACAACGATATTAATGTAAGGCCAACAGGTTTATTGTACAACAGATCAAAACGCTACGTACATAGCACTAATCTGAACATAGATGGAGAAAAAGAAGGCAAGTTTACCTGAATTAGACAATAAGCAGAGGCGGAAGGAGAGAGACGAAGGAGGAGATAATTGAATTGGGGCTTTAGAGGGGTTTAATTGGTATATATCGGGGATTCTCAACTCGACTTGTTTTACAAGAAAGGGGAATTATCAAGTATTATGGCTTGAAGAAAAAGTTAATGTCACAGGGCTAAACCGGCTAAGGGTGCGGTTCCCACAACAAAATTGTTATGGTAAATCAAGAAATAAAGTACTCTAATTTTTTATTCTCTCTTTTTTTATATATATAGTAAATCTAAATAAATTTCAACCACATGGATAAAATATTGCATAAAAATAAAGAAAAAAGTAATTTTCACGTCGTTTCATAAGGTGTGACACCCTTGCACAATAATATAAAAACCCGCACATTTGTTGATAGCTCGTATTCACTCGCTTTCTACTGATTAGATAAAGGAGCTGTGCAGTTCTAAACGACGTAAATCTTACCAATCTTCTTTGAGTTTTCATGCTCATCCTATCCGTGAGTTCAGAATTTTGAAAAAGAACTTTCATAAAAGAAAACGAAGAAACTCCACCCCGATAAACATGACTAGATAAACTCTGAGATCTAAATCTAGAATAATCATGTGCACGTGGAGACAAATTTGTGATACCTTAATGTGTGGAAAATACATCCATTCTCTTTTTAATAAAAAGAAATCAAATAAAAAGAAAGTACACATGGTATCTAGGACTTCCAATAAAACACAAAAATGGCGAGCTTAATTAACTTCACTCAGTTCCTAATGGAAACACGAGCAAAACATCTACAAGAAAACATTTTCACTTTCTTCCATCATCATCATCACCTCATCCATTTTTTCTGCCACCTATCACCACCTGACCCTGCTTCCCTCGCCACTACAATCACTGATCACTTGCCACAACCCACCAACCATCGACCATCCCCACCACCACTGCTACATCATCCCATTTCTACCATCATTGCCACGAACACCACCACCCAACACCAGCGGCGGAGCCAGAATTTTTTTTAAAGTGGCACTAAAAATTCAATCTAAAATTAACAATCTCATTGGCAATAATTATCAAATTCTACCAATTTTTAACTGTATATTGTAAGTTCCAAAACCCAATTGTCACATTCTAGATTAATACAAAAAAGGAAGGGTTCTTAGAAGTAGAAAATTTAAGAAACAATTACTGGATTCGTTCCTTGCTTTCACCGACTGTCGTGACCATTAGTGTTACCGTCGAGAAATTGACCTGCCGACTGCTGTCCATGAGCACTGTGGCCGGTGAGCCTGTGAATCTCCCGCCGCGGCCATGCCTAAGCACGTGAGGCCGTGACCTTGGGGCTTAGGGTGCCATGACTCACGAGACCGTGACTTTCCGGATGTGGACCGCCCAGTGAAGGAAGTGGTGTTGACCATTGAGGGCGTGCCGGTGGGAGGTAAGGTCGGTGGACAATGAGGGAACCGAGGAGGAGGCGGTGCTCTCCTCTCCGCATATGTGCCTTTAAGGCTTCAAATGTATTGAGGCTTTGGAAAATTGCCTCTACTCATCAAGACCTCATCTTTATTTCGTCACCACTAGGGCTGTATACGAATCGAGTTCGAGCCGAACAAGAGTGTTCGAACTCGGTTCATATATTTCCAGACATGTTTGGGCTTGGCTCGTGTTCTTTGAGAGTACAAATCTTGATGTTTGAACTCGGCTCGAGTTTGTCAGCATAGAACTCAGACTCGACTCGACTCGGCTCGTTCTTCTAACTATGCGAATCGAGTTCAAGCTTTAAAAATTTGTTCAAGAACTCAAGATGGAACCACAAATGTACAAACTTGAACTACCAATTCCGACCACCATGCTACAAACGACTCATAGATTGAGACCCTCCTTCGATCAAATTGATAATATTGAGTGGATTTGGAGATGAATCTTGACGAACATTTGAAAGGAAGGGATGCCGAATTCCAGATCTGATGCTTTTGATGGCTCCGACGTATGATCGTAAGTTGTCATTACTTCCGCGCGTCAATATGTAATGTGTGCCTGTATGTATGTGAGGGTGAGAGGTCTGTGTGTTTTTGTATGTATATGTGTGTGACACCAGAGAGAGAGAGGAGAGAGAGCGGCTGTTTGAGAAAAAAATATTTGTTAAGGTCTCTTTGTTAGGGTTTTTAGATGGGTTAACAAACAGGGGTTGAACTTGGGCTTTATTCTATATCACATGGGCTGAATGTTCAAATGGGATTGAGGTTAGCTTTGGGCTAATTGATTCTATGGCCTATAGGTTTAAACTTTAATATATATATATATATATATATATATATATATATATATATATATATATGTGTGTGTGTGTGTGTGTGTGTGTGTGTGTGTATGATTTACGTAAATGGTATATTTAAAATATATTATAATTAATTTATTATTAAAACGAGCTGTTCGCAAACACATTCGCGAATATTTAGAGTGTTCATGTTCGACTCGTTTGCTAAACGAGTTTTAAACACTTGTTCATGTTCTGTTCGTATATTATTCGAAGGAACACAAACGAGTTCTAAGGAAAAAATAAACCACGAGCCGTTCGTGAACGGCTCGATTCATTTACACCCCTACTCACCACCATATAACAACCTCATTTCATTTTTGCCACCACCTCATCCCACTTCTGGCACCGTCTTTAGAACATAATAATACTTCTTTCTTTTTGAGAACACTTGCCAAAGAATATTGCCATAAAAATTTCATAAAACTTTTTTTTCCTCTAGTAACACTTGCCAAAGAATATTCCGAAGTTGAAACAATAACACTTGAATGAGAATGAAAATTAGAGGTCACGTGCCTAAACATTAATTTTAATCCATCTATCTTGGCACATTCCGGTTTCCCACCATCCAGGATGCGGGTTTTGCCGCCAATCGGTCCGGACCCTTTAATCGTAAGCCTTCCACATTATCCCTCTTCAGCTCTGAAGATAGCTACATTAAAAACCAAAGCCTCTTGCAAGCGTGATGGGTATGGAAAGCTCGCCATTCAAGGTTTGGCCCATAAGTTTCACGCGTTTCTTTTTCGTTATAGTTCGTAGTTTGCATTACATGCCAAGTCTCATATATTACCTCTTGATATTCATGTCTGTTAATTGTGGGTGTTGATAGAATTTTGTTTTGGTGTTTTGTGAAAGCTAATCTTGGGTTCGTCTTCAATGGCTCGCCGGCAAATTCTAACAGAGCTGGGATATGAATTTACTATCATCGTACGCTTTTTAACCCACTGTTTTATAGTTCAGTATTGCATACTAACGTTGTTTACTGTAGGATTTTTGTTTAGACTGCAGACATAGATGAGAAAGGTATCAGGATGGAAAAACCAGAGGAATTAGTAGTTGCTCTAGCCGAGGCAAAGGTATGGATGTGTCTTTCTTTATTATACTTCATCCATTTCATGATTTTTGTCTCTTTGACTTTTATCGAGTTTCTAGAATGCAACAACATTGACTTATTGGCTTTTCTCGTTGGTTTTAACCTTGTTTGACTTGTCAACTAATTATGTGCTATATGTTTACCTTTTTAGTTAATCCAATGTTTTCTATTTCCAGTTAATTTAACATTTATATGTTTACTATTTGAGTTAATTCAATGCTGGAACAGCATATATGCAGAAAGTCAAATGGGAGAAAAGTTGTGAAACAAAGGGACTACATCAACCCAAAGTTTCGTTATTAATAGATACAGAGTATATCTGAAGAAGTATAGGCTACAATTAGATGTCATAGTTGATTTGGAAGCCTTGTAAGGGCTTGCATTTGAAAGAAGATGATGAATGGAATTAATTGAAATTTATGCAAAAATGGTTCCAGTTGACATGGCTAATGGTGGTGGATTTGGAAATTGGGGAACAAATAGGCTGAAGGCGCATACCCTCCCACACATATATTCCCAAATATTTTCCTAACCATATCTTCTGTAATCTTCTATAGTAAATAAGCTGATCTTCTACATACAAATCTTCTAGGATTATATTCTGATTTCCTAATGATATGCGCTTCAATTATATCTTGATAACAAGTCTAAGGTGGGTCCAGTTGACCAACCGGATTCCTCCATTTTTCTGACTGCTATCTCTTTCATAAGGTTTAAATGCCATAGTTATTTCATTGCTCAGGACTTAAGGCTATAAGTAGTATCCTGTCTGATATCATTTTAGATAAATTTTGACTGCAATGTTTTCAGGTTTTCAATGTGCTAAATAAGTTTGTTGGGTTTGAAATTATGGTACCAAATGGTAGGGAATGTACGATTTCTCCATAGTCGTCCTAAATTTTCTTTAAAACCTGAATGTCTGTGTCTCTCTTCTAGTGGTAGATTGAAGCCCTCAACTGAAATTTTTGGCAGCCTTGTGAAGATTTTATGAGTCACATGTAAATTTTTTTGTCACAATAATCCTCAGCAGAAAACATCATCTGTGCAAGAAAGTAAAAAGCAAGCCAAAAAATCTTCATAAACTCCACAAGTGCCGGACTGTCTTATGTTTCACTTTTTAAGTGTATGATTCTTCTGTTCTCAACCATCACATGTGCTTTTTGAAGTGCACCCTTTTACTCTAGGCATTAGGCAATACTTTGCTACAAGCAATACAACAGAATTCTGCTCCACAGGAAGTGCCAAACAAAATATTCCTCTTGATAAAACTTGGTGAGAACACTGATGGCAGCGTATTCCTAATGAGCTCTCTCCATATATCTTTGTGTTTGTGTTTGGTTGGGGCATGGGGAGACGGGTTTGGCCTGTCACGGAGGTGCAGCAATGTTGGAAGCACTGTGGTTTAAAGTTTTATTGGCGATCATTGCTTGCAACTTTTAAAACCACCTTGTTATCCATTATTCTGAGTGACTAGAATGTAGATCCACCATAACACGAAGGATAGAACTGTTTCGTTATGCTTGACACTCCTACTGAGAGTTGTAATGCTCAACTCCAACTTTTGAGGTTTGACAAACCCTTAGCAGTAGCAGGTGAAATATATCTTGATGGATCATTATTTTCGTTTATTCTTACTGTAGACCCCTTTCGGCTGGTTAGCTCATGACTTTGATATCTCTCGGTGAGTTCTAAGGGATATGAACACAATAAATAATATGTTTGTGGAAGGTTCCTTCTACTTTTTTAGGTAAAAGTAGATAGATTGGGGGCACAGTTGGGATGCAAATCTGACTTTTATGGTCCTGTTATGTCATTTTAGATTTGTGGCTCTAACCTTTTGTTTCTACCTCTGGCCAGCTATCTTTCACAATTGCAGTGGACCCTTGCATATCTGTTTCATCATCTGATACATTAAAGCCTGCATGTGTACATGGATAGTAAATTGGAATAGTTACAGGCTGTAACTTTACATTGAAGCTTGTCAGTGTTCACACGAGTTTTGCATGAGTGAGAGAGAGAGAGAGAGAGAGAGAGAGAATACTGTTGGTAGTTGAAGTTAGCTCCTCTGCCAATGGTTTGCACATTTATGTTTCTATTACCTCATTTGTGCTGCCCTGATATTGACTATGCAAATGAATTTGAAATTTTCTTTGCCGTCCTCTATTTCTTTCTAAGACTTCCATCACCATCTACTTTCTCTCCCGCATCGCAACTCAGAATTGTATCTTCTAGTACGTGCCTTTCTGTCTTTCTGGGCCTGTTAGTCCTGTAGTGTAATGAAGTGTGGTTCTATGGAAAAATTTTAGGCAGATGCCATCATCTCAAGGGTCAACATTACAGGTCCTTTGGAGGAGGATGCTCGCCCAACACTGTTAATTACTGCAGACACAGTATGTTTGGTTTCATGTTTTGCTATATCCTATTGTTTTACACAGTGCATGATATTGATCTAGCAAGAATATATAATGTAAAGGAAAAGCATGAAAGCATTTCAATGATGGAGTCAATGGCGACCTTTTGAGGTTAGACCATAGAAGAGTATCAGATTAGTATACTAGTTAATGATATCTTTTTAAGGTAAACCTAAAAGTTGACACTAAAAAAAAAAGAAACAAGAAAATGCGCCGAACACCAAAACCACACAACTAATACAACGAACAAATGCATCGTGTGGCGCATCATAAGTGAATAAATTTGACCAGAATCTCTCAAGGTAGTTTGCTGCCACTGCATTTCTGTTTTCTTGCACGTCACTTTAGAGTTTTCATGCATTTTCAATGGGGAGCACAACTGTGGAGGAGAGGACCAAGTGATGCATTATCCCATTGGGAGGTTTAAGTTCACCGAAATGAACCATATTTGAAGTAATTTAGTATTTACTTTGCAGAAGGAAGTTCTCTTAATTTGTGGCCCACTTCTTATGTTAGCTGCTGAGGCCTAAAAGTTGTTAGTGGTTGAGGGCTGAAAGTCGTTAGCTGCTAAGGCCTGAAAGTCGTTTGCTGTGTTTCATCATAATGGAAGACGTTTTGCCAATGCTCAATCTGTTCTGCCCATAAGATCTGCTGGACATATTTGTTTGGTCTAATCGGATGATCCTGCACATTGACCTCGATTACCACAATTGCAAGATCGAACTCTAAAGGCCTGAATACAAAGTGTCTTGATGACTGCTATTACCTGGTTAAAACATTCCCCTCCACAAGTGACTTAGTAAATACCCCTAATGCCATCCAATTTAGACTTGTAGGCGTCTCAAGCCGCTTTCTGGTTCTGGGTTGGCTTGTTTGTGACAGTGACCACACTTCACATATTTCCCCCCCTCATTTGTCCAGGGTTGAATCTGCTTATTGAGGGGTTGACTGGAGACATGGCAGTAGCAAAATACTTGCATCTCCTTGGTAAAGTAGGCTTGTGGCTTAAAGGCTATTACGAATAAAACATTGCTTGTCCTTTCTCATGATCTTTTTTCTTCCTTTTGTCTTTGTAACTAGATCCTCTGAGGTTAAATCTTACCTACATCTAATTGGTATCGAGGTGGTGGTGTATGAAGGAACAATCAGAGAGAAACCATCGAGCAAGGAAGAAGCACGCCAGTTCATCAAAGGTTTGATCAATTGATTCCCTATCAGCTCTCTTTGTCGCAAGGAATATTGTGCCTGGTAGTCATATTTGTTATGCAGGCTATTCTGGTGGTGTTGCCACAGTTGTGGGATCTGTAGTAGTAACTAACCTTACTACAGGTAACAGAAAAAGAGGATGGGACAGATCAGAGGTACTCTTTTCCCACACCTGTATATAATCTGTACCACTTGCCCAAGAATGGGGATATAAAGGCTGACTGATATGAGATTGGGCAATCAGAAGTGAATTAGTTAAAATTTAGAAGTTTTGAGGCCATGTTTGCTTCCATTGATTTTACTCTTCGAGGGATACCTACAATAGGCTGCCTTTGCATTCCTTCAAGCCGTATCGTTCATGTGTGGTGAAAACTTGTAAAATAATGCTTTCTATCTATAGCTTTTTCTCGGTACTTGATTGTGCACTGAAGTAGTCAGATCTGCTAACTCAATAAAGTCTGTAACTCCAATATTATCAAATTTTACTGTGGTTGCCTTAGTGCAAATGGCCAGATATCACCATTTTCAATAGGAAGGGAAAATAAAGAGGAGTAAAAGTGATATCATAATCCCCTCAATTTGCATTCTTGATGTTCTGCACTGCATGAAAGCAAAAGGTCCTGGTATTGCTTAGTATCACTGAGGTTTCCCGTGATCTAGAAGTCTCTATTAGGAATGTCTTGAGTTCTGAATACCAACATAAATGGGCTTTACACGAGAGCCATCCTCAAAATAAATGTTAGTCGCCCTCTTTGCCTCGTCCAAGTCTCCATAGCACACCTGTCCATATGACAACATGTATTGGGGTAGAAGAGCCAGATTGCCACACTACAGTTGAAACTTTGCCAAAGCACTCACAAGTTAGGTCCGTATGCTTCAGGTTATGCCAGGTTCAAATTTATTTTATCGAGTCATTTGGCCAGTCTTATGTGGAGCAAAAGGGTAAAAGAGAAACAAGAGTTGCCACTGGTAGCTACATATCTCGTTTGAGATTTTCCAAGTGTAGTTTTAATGCTGAATGTAGTTAACTGATTTCTGGAATTTATGGTGCAGGTTTATTTTCATGACATACCAGACGAGGTGATTGATAGCCTGGTAAAATATTCAAAAATATGGCCCTTATTACTGAGCATTCTTCACGACCCCCTTTCATCATTGTTCATTATGCTAGGTTGAAGAGGAAATTATGCTTAATGTCGCTGGAGGTCTGATGCTTGAACATCCACTGACAATGCCCTTTATTGACACAGTGGTTAGCGTCTCTCTCCCCCTCTCCTCCCCCCCCCCCCCACTCTCCCACCTCCTCCTTCACTTGAGAGGTTAGTTTGAGGTACTCTCTGATGCAGGGTTACGCCATCTGCGTGACAAGCTCTAGTGCTTAAGTGGCGACTAAGCCTTTCCACTGGTCCTACTATCTTAATGGCAACTAATGTTCTCCCTCCCTATGTATCAAGAGAAAATTATCCCTCAATCTTCCCAACCCGAGCATGTTACTTAATTGATTAGGAGCAAATTGATTTTACTTCGTAAAAAGGCAAAGTAGGAAAAACATTGGTCTACGCATGACTGAGATGGCTGTAAACTGGGGTAAACTAATTATAGCAATTCACCCTTTATTCCTGACAAAGCTCAACCGTATTTATGCAGGTTGGAACTGCTGATAGCGTAATGGGACTTTCTAAAGCTCTGACAGAGAAGCTCATTCAAGAAGCCCTTTAGTTGTTGCAGTGCATGGGCTGAAGAGTCATATGCGAGCTCTGAATATACATAACAGTTCTGCGCTGGATTTCTGTATTTAAGTTGAGCACACATTTTTGTGGCCTTGCTCAAGAAAATTAGTCATCGTGAACTTAATCGTCCAGGGTACGATGGATTCTTCTGTTTTGGCTCTGAATGGATATCTTGTTTATTATAGCATGTAGGGGCGGAACCAGGATTTTTTTCAGGGGTGCAAAAATTATATCGAATTTACCAAAAAATTTTGTTAATAAAATAATAGCCAAAATTTTTTGTTAGTAAAATAATACTATCTTGATTCAACTTTGAGGATTCTGTCAATTTTCTTTTCTTTCTAAAAAACTTTTTCATTCTGGGAAAAAAAAAACACACACACGCACATTGGAATAAAATCTCAAAATCTCAGTTCTCAACACAAATTTACATAGTTAAATAACTGTACATTTCAAGCTCAATATCAAATTTTCAATTTTAAAATTAAATCACATTTCAAGATTAACCTCCGCTCTCGAGCTCAAGCTTCACCTCCCAATACCAACACAACATCAAATTCTAACAAAACAGTACACTTTCAACTTTCCAATTTTAAAATTAAATAGCCAAACAAACTCAAGCCCAACGTCACATTCTAGCACAATTATAAACTATCTATGCACTTATTTATGAATTAGAAAAGCAATTAGCCAATTAAGAATTAGTAAAGCAAATTAACCAAATAATTAATGTGTTCCAACTTCCACCAAATCACCAATAATTTCTACAATAAATATAATCAAGGCATAATTCGTTTAGCATTTTCATTAGGGAACATAAATATATATAATCAAGGCATAATTTCTGCTTATCAATTAAGAATTAACAAGCAAATTAAACAAACATATTTTTTAAATTTCTATATAATCAATTACTGAAATTAAACTATAATTTCAAGCAATTAAACTACAATTTCAAGATAAAGAAGCAGCTTACCTCAAGATGGGAAGTATCAGCAGTCAGCAGAGAGAGCAGAGAATGAGAGAAGCTCGCCGGTGACCGGTCGCTGTCGCCCGTCGGTCAATCGCGGCGTCGCCTGCAGGATGCAGCTGCACAACCGTTGGCAACTTGGCCGTTGCGACGTCACCCGTCACTGTTAGTCGCACTGCTCGAGAAACGATCCAGCGTTCAGATCTGGTCACAGCTCGTGCTCGGGCAGTGGCCGTCGCCGTCGTCACAGACTCACGCTCGGAGTGTAGTCACTGGTCGGCGGTCACGAAGAGAGAGAGAGGGGGAGAGAGACTGAGAGGCAGAGCGGACGGGGTCTCAGGGAACGGGGTCACGGGAGACGGGGTGCAATTTCCCAAAAAAAAAAAATCAAAATTCCAAGGGGTGCACTAGCCCCCCCTAGTTCCCACGTAGGTCCGCCCTTGATAGCATGTGAAGTACTTCATACACACAGTAGGGTATATTTAAGGATCATCCTCATCTCCCATGCTCACTTCTATCATCCATCAGGTACCTAGATGATAGTATACATTAAACTTTGTACATATTAGTCTCCATGTTCGCAGAAGGCTGATGAACCTTGAGGCGGTCCCTTTGACATGACAAACTCTTTGATCTGCTCTCAGGGTTACCAACAAGTCTGAATATTTGTTTCCTACTAGTTGTGGTGCAAGTCTAAACCACTCATGGTACCAGTAGAAGCATGGAGTTGTTTCCGCAGATGCAAACAACGAAGGCTAACCCCTGCTGCTCTAACAAGAGTCATCCATACTTGATAGGTCGTTTTACTTAGAACCTCAATGCTACCTTTGGTTGCCCGAATAGGATAAGCATAGAGGATATGCTAAGGGCGGAAAACAATAGGCTGCGTTTGACGCGCTGGATAGATAAGACTAAAAGAATAGGATAAGGGGGAATTTTTTGTTTTTCACAGTCAAATAGAAAATGATAAGGATTTACTCCTATGAAGTGTTCGGAATGGACATCGGGGGGATTACAAGCCAGACAACTATACTATTCAATCAAATCACCACCACAACCATCACTCATCGCAAGCCACAACCACCACTCATCGCAGGCCACAATCGCCATCCATTCCAGCCCAAAACCCCCACAACACCACATAATGCGACCCATAGCCACCGTCTACCACAACCCACAACCATCCATCGACCCAACCACCCATTGGCTATGGCAATGGTGTCAATGGAATCACACCATGTCTGCGGCGATAACGTTAGTGGAACAAATATTACCCTGCCAATAAGGAAGGCAGTGGAATAGCACTTGAAATCTTCTCGGCGATGATCTGGAAGAAAGGCGGCGGCGGCAACTGTTGCGCCTACGGCCCTTCTTGTTACAGTGGGTGGTGTGGTGCTGTCCTCTGCTAGTCGGCTTTTTATACCAAATGGTTGGGATAGAATAATGCCACCTCCAGTACAGAATTATAACTATCTCGGAGATAAATCATTCAATAGCGGATAAGAATCGGGTTCATAAAATAAATCAATCTATAATACTTGCTAAGAAGAACCCTAGTCCGGTTTTAGGCACCTTTTTTTGGGGCATGTTAAGCTGTCCCAAAGTAACTCTCTCAACCAACATGGCTTAACCAAAATATTATATACTGTGCGGCTTAAGCAGTCCAACGGATTAGTTGCATTCCCCTTAATATTACCATGCCATGGCTAGACGCCGTATATGATTATTTTTATCCTATATGAAGTTCTTATCTTGTGCACCAAATACAGCCTAGGGGCATAAAACAAGTCCAATGAGTGCAATGTTTGCCCCAAATTTTGACACCAAATGCTTATCTAGCAAATCAAACGCACGAGTTTTAAACATATGGGAGGTCTCTTCTCTCTCTCTCTCTCACTCACACACACACACACACATATCTACCAAATTGATGATCACCCAATTAATTGATACCGAAATTCTTGTTCATAGAAATCAAACCAGATGCTCTAAGAGGTCTAAAGCCCGTCCTAAACAGGCCTGTAAAATGAACCTAGATACTTCAGGCTTAGCTTCTAATGGCTCAGTTAGAAATACGCTCAAGATTGACTTTGTGAAGATTGCAAACAAGACTAATTTTTTGAAGCTCGTCAACCTATTAACCTCGTAACTTTACGAGCAAATAACTAAAAAGCTCAGGCTCAAAATTTAAACATGATTTAAAGCTCGATAAGCTAAATGAACAAACCAACCTTATGCTCCATTTGCTCACTCATTTTAAGCGTTATTTGAAAACCCAGCGAAGAAGAGAAAGCCACAACGTACAACTCTAGTCTGGTCCCGAAATGGATTAGCCCGTTGGAGACCCTTCTGCTTCTCATTTCCCAGTTTTCCTTGCAAGTTATTTGCAGCTCTGGTGAACAACGACGGGCATACAGCGTTCATTCAGCTGCCGCCGACGAAAACTCCCAATATGCCTCCACCTCTTTTCATCCGCTCAATTCAGAGCAGCCCATTTTGTTATTTATTACGGAGTGTTTGCTTTTGGTTAACAATGAACAGAAGAAAAGATAGACATGCTGATTTTAGCTTCGAAAAAAGAAATAAAGATGGAGAGTGCAAGATTTATTTACTTTTATTTAAACCATCTTTTTTGGTTTTGCAAGATTCATTCATAAGGATGCTTGTATTTGGTGTGCGGGCAATTTAGGGTTCCGTGAGGATGTAAAAACTGGGATATGGGGATCTATGAAATGTTGTACTCTAAATTGATCTATGATGAATTCCAGTGTAAAGTTTCGATCTGGGGGATGAAATGTTATACAAAGATTCATTCGTGTGGCGTTTTAGGTTTCCATAGGGATGCAAGCTGGAAAACGGTGTCGACTAGGGAGAGAATTTCGTTACAAAGGTGGAACTTCATCTCTAGGATTGGTGCTGCGGAAATGGAGACCTTGATTGGGTCCCCAGAAAGAATAGATGAGATAAAGGAATCGGAATTGCTTTCAATTGGCTTCCTTTGTTAATAGTTTCCGTTCTCATGAGAGCGCTGCGGATATATGCGGTAAATAAATGAACTGCTCGTGAAACTACACCCTCTCCTAACGGCCTCGCAAAATACCAGACAACCCTAAATTGTCGCCGTCGTCGCCTTCTACGCTGTCACCGACCTCGCCGTGGTCTTCTTCGTCGCTGTTGTCGTCACGCCTACCCACCACATAAAAGAGATTTAAGCTGCTTCATATCTTTCCGGGAACTGCCAACCCCCAAGTCCGCTGACAGAGGCTGATAGACTAAAAAGTAAGGGCACGAAAAGCTGGTCATTTGCAAAACACAGACACGAGCGAGATTGAGTTTCCTGCTCGTGAGAGGGGAGGGGCACGTCGTTCGGTTACCCGGTCCGAGGCCGGATGTAAAACCACAAGGGATGGCGCCTAAGTAAAAGGGGGAAGAGCTGTTTATGAGCAATTTAAGGCCTGTTGACAACATCACCTGAAGCACTACCAGGAAGAAACACCGTGACCACCAAACCCACCACCACCTATTGTCGCCTGGCATACCCACCAACCACACTCAAACCACTTACCCACTTTGCAAAGCCATTCTGAGATGGGCGAATTGCATAGGGGATCTCAAGCCTATACACCGACCGATGATCGAAATCAGAAAGTGTCGCCTAGCCATCGAACAGTAAGTCTAGCCAAGGAAAATTCAAACAAACGAAATTAGCTCTCCAGACACAAAATAAAGCCCCAGGGGCATTTTGGGACTAAACAGTAATCAAGCCTTTCAGGGGTGACTAAGCGAGAAATGAAGAAACAAAAAGGAAGAGGCATTGTGTGATGTGGACGGCTGAATTAGTATCGGAAAATAGGAATTCCCGGTGCCAGACGAGGGTGAGCCCATTGATTCATAGACATAATAATAATAATAATTAGTATATAAAGGGCTCACAAAATTTGCCGGACCAGTAAGAGCCGACCCAACCCGTTAGTTTTTGGCTGGGTAGCTAGACCCGTGAATCCTACGGGTTGAGTAGACCTGGCAAATTTTGGCCCGTACCTGCGGGTTCACTCAGCTCCGTTAAGAGATTACGGGTACGGGCAATTCAAAACGCTACCCGTTCAAATTGGACCCGGATCCGGATCGGACCGTTTTTTCCGATTCGGACCGGTTCGGGAAACGGGTAACCCGATTTTACCCGTTTTTTGAGGTATATATACTCTTCCTAGTTCCTAGTCACTCGACTCAGTTGCCCTAATTCTGTAATTCACTTCACATTATACAGACAACCGCCGTCTGCCGACTGCCCGTCTCTGTGTCTCGCGTCTCACCGCCACTGCCCCTTTCCCTCCTCTACAGACCACCGCCATCGACGGCAGTGAGGAGGCGTGGACCACAGGTGACAGGACGGCAGGACCAGTCTCGGTCTCTCAAGGCTCAAGCTCACGACTGACGGGCAGTCTCAGTTCCATCTTCACAGATCGACGACCGCCAATCTTCTCCGACCTACCCGAATCGTCACAGATCGACCATCGTTCCCGATCTTCTCACAAATAGGCAACCAGTCACCGGCATCAGTCTTTGCGCCGACAGCCGCAAGCAGCTCCGTCACCACCGCCGTTCACCACTGTCCGACGTGTTCATTACGGATTTCTTCGAGCAAGGTTAGTCACTCCTTAAACTCCTCCTTTTTTATGAACACCGACCACGTCGCGATGAATTTCTTCTGTTAGATTGAATTTTTGGGATTGTTAAAATTAAAATTGCTGAAATTCTGAAAATCGTGGTACCTTTGCATGATTAAAACGTGAAATTTACTACTGTGACTGTGTTGGATTCCTATGAAAATCGTGGATTTGTGGACTGTTGATTGTAGGATGGAAACACTGAACTAAACACTGAAAATCTGAAAATGATGTGTGAACTATGAAGAATATGTGAACTAAACACTGAATATGTGAACAAGATTGACTGATTCACTAAAATAGACCACTGCACTGATAATAGGAAACACTGAAATAAAATAAACCACTGAAAAAGTTCTTGTTTCTTGCTGTTGCTGTTGTAGGATCGATGGAATCTGTGAACAATACTGAAATCCTGATGTTGAGGTTGTAGACATTGATGGGGACTCTCCTGTTTGTACTAATCCTGATGGTAATGAGAATGAGATTGAGTCTAAGTCTAGAAGTGCAATTTGGGAGAAATTTGAAATTGTGAAGTCCGATAATAAACATAGGGCCGTATGTAGGTCGTGTAAAGAGAAAAGTTTTGCAATGGGAACCACTCCGGATGGGAAGCCATGAAAGAGTACTCACGGAACTTCAAATATGCATAAACATCTTAAGGTTTGTAATGCCTACAAGAAGCAATTCATGGATATTAAACAAATGCAGCTAGATCATTCTGACCTATGTTGGAAGGAGCAACCCAATTCTGACCCGTACTCAACCACTCAGAATGGTCGTCTCGACCCGCAAAATCCAAACGGATTACTCTATGAACTAGAAAAAAAACCCGAAGACTTCACTCCAGCTTCAATTTCTCTCCAAGTGCCGCTCCAGGGTTCCCCCACTACCTTCGGCCGTGAATCCACCACCTCTCGCAGTCGCCGGCAGCTCCTCTCTCCGTCGCCCTGGCATCGCTCCACTTTTCCAGCTTTTCTCCACCTTCGACCAGTGACTCAACCCCCTTCGAGTTCGACTGTGACTCTCGCCAGCAGCAGTTCTCGCCATCTTCGTTGCCGGCAGTCCCTCTCTCCTTCTCCGTCGCCGCCAACATCTCTCTCTCCTCTCTAATTAAGTAATATTTCTCTAACCTTAATGATCTTATTGATAATATTTCTCGCAGTCGTGGGCGTCTTGTTGATAATACTTTGGTCGAGTGCGTGTAAATGGATTTTCGTGATGATTCCTCTTTATCTTTACATTTTGGCCTGATGGGTTTTGATGCTTTCTATGTTTTAAATGTTTTGTTTGGTCAATATCTTTTCTTTTTTTTTTGGTCTAATGTATGAGCTTGGCTTCATGTCTTCACATATGGTGGGGTCCCTTCTATTAAACTTTGGTTTGTTGTCTTATAGACATGAAGTATTTTTGGGTTGCTTAATTCTTCTGAGAACAGGCTAAGATTTTATAAAACTCTCATTGATTTTTGAACTAAAATTCACGCTTGTGGCTTTTTTTCTTACTAAGTTCATGATCCAATTTTTTTCTCTAGACTAGTGATTGAGAGCCTTGCATAACTCCCTGCTATCGTCTTATGCATGTCATCATATGCTGGTATTTTGTACCTACGAAACAGACTGAAGGAGCTACGCTCTAATCATTTTGTTGTGCTATAGATTGGATTGCCCCTCTTCACATTGTGTCCCTTTTTTTCCTCGGATGTTGTAGGGGACTGATGTGCTTATAACCTGGTCAATAAGCATGCAAGCCTGGAGCTAGCTTCTATATAAGTAATTCATGATCTGAAAATACATTTCTGGACCGAAATTGCTGCTACTTTCGCCTATCGTCTTGGGACACGAGAGATCTTGAGTACATGATCTGTGTTGCTTTCTTTTTACGGTTGCTGTAGGTTAGGCCATGTAAGGTTTGCTGTGCTTTTTGGTGGTTTTCCTTTTTGGATGGGTGTTAGTGTTAGCTTGGGATTCTATAAAACCTGCGTAGCTCTCCCTCCTTGGTTTATAGCTAGCATTAGCATCTATTCAACTGGATCAAAGTTAATTAGATAGGAAGATGGAGTGGTCTACATATTGCTATGAAGCACGGGTGTGTCAAAATGGATGAAGCACCAGCATCGGGTGCGGCTGGTTGCTCACTTAGTGCATTCCTGAAATTTTGATTTATTTTTTTAGTTTTCGAAATATCGGATGCATTTAGGACACTGCTAGGACATGGCGTGGTTATGTATTTGGATACTTAAGGGTGAAATTAGAATTCTTAAAAGGATTTTCTGGGGTCAAAACATACTTAAGTGTGAAAACATAATCTTTGGTGGTCAAAAGCATAAAGTATTAAACATACACTTAAACCTAAAAGTAACGAGACGGATCTCATAGATCAATGGCTCGAACTCTTGAAGAGGAGAGAAAGAGAGAGTATAGCGGTGGCGAAGCAAGCAGTGCAACCACCCTCAACCAATGGCGACGTCCGGCGACAACTGGTCGCCACCACCAGTAGTGGTTTCAGAAGACTTACCTCTTGGATATGTCCAGGATACGTCTTGGATATGCTCCAGGTAAGTATCGACGTCACGGCGTCAAGTGGTGGTGATGAACGTCAGCGGAGACAGTTAGGGGTCCGGATGGAAAGAAGGGGAAAGAGGGCATTTAGGTCCGAGCCTTTGACCGGGATATGGACTAGTACTTTGTCCTCTCATATTCTGTGATGATGGTTACTGCTACAGAGTGTAGTAGCGGCTATGCACACTTGTTAAACCTTTAAAAGTGATTTCTTTTAGTTGCTACTTGTACATAGTAATTTGAATAAATGCAACATTAATTCTTTTCTTATGAATCTCTTATGCTATTTTCTTAGCTTAGATATATGGATTTTTTTCTTCATATTACAGACTGTTTTTGTGGACACAGTAGTTTACTAACTTATTAAGACTTAATGATAACTACTGTGTCCATAAAAACAGTCTCTAACATTAAGTCTTAATAAGTTAGTATATTGGTTATGTGGAGTTTTAGAAAAATTAAAGAACTAGTTTTTCTAATCATATAAGGCTTACTAATATAGCCCTTATTAATTCGGCAAAACAAATTAAATTTAATAAATAATACCCCATGTCAAATAATATCTGGTTATCTTTAGAGCCCCTAGATGTTTAGTGCACAACTTTCAATCATTTTTAACTATCAACTTTCAATAAAATACTTTTAAATAAATAGTTAACCCTTTTTTCTTCTAAAGCCGATGTTTTATGTGCTTGTTAGATCTATGGATTTCTATTTTCATATTACAGAATGTTTTCAGGGATATAATAGTTACAATTAAGTCTTAATAGGTTATTATATTTATTAGCTAGAGTTTTACTGATATAGAAATTACTAATCTTGCTAGATCATAACGACCCCATCCAAGATGATATCGGAGACCTTTAGCGGCACTTATATGATTAGGTATAGTTGCTATAAATTTTATATTACATTGGAAACATCATGTGATGATGTGTTGCACAAAGAAGCTATCTTTACATTTTGTTAAACCTTTAAAAGTGATTTCTTTTAGTCACTACTTTGTACATAGTAATTTGAATAAATGCAACATTAATTCTTTTCTTATGAATCTCTTATGCTATTTTCTTAGCTTAGATATATGGATTTTTATCTTCATATTAAAGACTGTTTTTATGGACACAGTACTAATAAGTTAGTATATTGGTTATTTGGAGTCTTAAAAAAATTAAAGAACTAGTTTTTCTAATCATATAAGGGTTACTAACATAACCCTTATTAGTTCGGCAAAACAAATTAAATTTAATAAATAATACCCCATGTCAAATAATATCTGGTCAGCTTTAGAGCCCCTAGATGTTTAGTGCACAACTTTCAATCATTTTTAGCTATCAACTTTCAATAAAATACTTTTAAATAAATAGTTAACCCTTTTTTCTTCTAAAGCCGATGTTTTATGTGCTTGTTAGATCTATGGATTTCTATTTTCATATTACAGAATGTTTTCAGGGATATAATAGTCAAAATTAAGTCTTAATAGGTTATTATATTTATTAGCTAGAGTTTTACTAATATAGAAATTACTAATCTTGCTAGATCATAAGGACCCCATCCAAGATGATATCGGAGACCTTTAGAGGCACTTATATGATTAGGTACAGTTGCTATAAATTCGATATTACATTGGAAACATCATGTGATGATGTGTTGCACAAAGAAGCTATCTCTTAGTTTGTTATGTATATTAGACTTTAATGACCCACGTCATACTATTTCACAATCCTTCCACACTGGCCGTAGGAGCGCGTGAACAACATGATGGAGTCTAAGACTGTATCTGTTCTCATGCATAGCTGAACCCAACTGCGACTTCTGCTTGATAGGGCTCTTACATTCGGTTCGGCTCGGGTCTGTTCGATCTGCTTTTGGATGAGGATTTTATTTTCCTTACTCAACTAGTTTGAATTGACTTTGGTTCGTTCTGGTTCTAAGCTTCTAAAATGGAGGTATTTCTGTTAGGTACAAGGTTATACCAGAACTAACTAGACGGACCCGGTCGCACAATGGTATCTCCAGAAGTTACAGAAGCTGTCATTAGCACTGGGATTGTAGAACACATTTTATTAAGATGTGTTTTCCTTTCATCATGTGTTCCGGATTTAAGTTTGATGTTGCCTTTTCTGCCTTACCTAATTTCAGGTGAGTGAAAAACTTGTTCTGATGGAAGCCAAGTTCTTTCGCTTTCTCAAGATCGTTGGTGTTGGTTTCAAAGCCAGAGCCGAGTCAGAAGGCCGTCTCTTATACCTCAAGCTAGGATATAGCCATGAGGTTGAACTGACTGTGCCACCAGCTGTTCGCGTGTTTTGCTTTAAAAACAACGTAGTTTGCTGCACTGGTATTGAAAAGCAGAGGGTTCACCAGTTTGCTGCTGCAGTGCGCAGTTGTAAGCCTCCTGAAGTTTACAAAGGCAAGGGTATAATGTACTCCGATGAAGTTATTAAGAAGAAAATAGGAAAGAAATCAAAATGAGCGCACAGATACATCCTTATGGGCTTATTGTTTCCTTGTTCTGATGTGGAACACCCACGACCATATTCAAACATCATAAAAGGCTGTCTGTACTTGAATTTGAACTTTCTTTTCTATTTAGGGACTTGATCATATTCTGTTTTCGGTCATGGTCTCTATGTCGTCCACTATCATAGTTGTTGCCATTACAATTTCATGAGCACCATAATTACGTTGAATGTCGGCAGGCTAAGAAACTAAGAGACCTTTGTCCTAACTTGCTTCCACTGGTCGTTTAATTATCAGTAGTTTGAATGATCCTGCTAATTTGCTATGTCAGTCGAGGAGTACCAGGAAACTCAAGTCAGCTGCAGGACAACATTGCTAAAGACACACAAGTGTGTAAAATGACATGGTTCTGATTCTATTGGCCAAGATATCATTTTTTTTCTTCCCCCTTCCCTAGCTCTTCTCCACAAGGTCTTAGGTTCGATCTAGTGGAAGTGATGGCGGTTTGTGTCAAAAGTGATATTTGATACAAGTTAGCGGCAAGTGACGGGAAATTCAATCAGCCCCCATCAGTTCAGCATCCTAGGCCTCAGTTCCTGGGTGAGCATAACAGTTACTGGAATTTGGTTGGAGCTTGCCGAATGTTGCGGCTGTCACTGTGGGTCCTGCAAGGTGATAGTTTTGCTGCACCTAGAATGCACAACGAGACCATGTCACTGAAGGCAGCACTATGTTGATAGGGTCTATCACCTGTTTACTTGCCTCGGTATGTTTTTCAAGGAGCTGTATAAGAAAATCGCCGAAGAAGAGGGATGGGGAACTTGTGACGAGAATGCCAACAAACATCGTGTTGGCCGTCATTCAACCAATTTAAGACGTCTCGTTATGTTAAAATGTGATAGACCTATATGTAACTGCCTTCGACAAACTTGTTTGAAACTCGTTGTGTTCGTAATGTTCTCTCTTTTTTTATGGCAGAACATCAAAGCATGCGTATTAAAATTCACGAGCTTGGGTGATGAACAAAGGCCTTTTCACACTTTGTGGTCTGTAATTAATCCAATTTAATGTCTATACATTTATATCTTCATGTACTAAAGAAATCTTTAAGAAACAAGAGGGCGAATCAGTAAGCAGTGCGTGAGACAGCGAGCGAGCCAGCTAGCTAGTCTTGCCATCTTATGGCAAGTCGCACCCTCTAGATAAAACTCACCGCCTCAAAGCCCGGTGAAAGATGACGGGAGTTGAGGATCTTGGTAAAGAGTTGAAGCCAGTTTAATACAGTATAATATATGCCACATTTGCCCTATTTTGGTTAATGCAGTTTAACAACAGGTGATCTGAACATTTTCACCGAGGCCAAAGTGCGTTCTCAAAAGGCAATTCCAGCAAACCAATTCACCAACTAGGAGTGGTCATCGCTTCCATGATGCCTGCTGCACCAGTTACCTACTGTAGGAGTTCTTTTGTTATGTGCCTCAACTGGCCAAGCAATGTACATATGCCCTTCTATTAGCACGGTATAGGCAATGAGACACCCTTCCACGTAATACAACTTCTATATTGACATGAATGCAATCTTAAATCTTCAACCAAAAAAATTAAAATTAAAGAGTCTTGCTTGCCTGATAAAAAAACATGTCCATCAAACCTCTTGAATGTGGGACACTCACGAGTCTTCCTCGATATGATAATAAAAAAGAGAACATTACACATTGTATTCCTATAACTCTCTTCAGAATGCGACTGTTTTTAATTACTCAAGCCTTGGCGCCTTGAGCAAATGTACACTCCTGACGAACCCTTTGCCAATCTCACCAACAGTTTTTAGTGCATCCAGCACCTCTCTTTCTTCCTCACCAATATCCACTCGTCCTCGTTTCTGGCACGGCAAAAAGACAGGAGGATCAGGATTCAAACCATCATGAGTTTGTAATAGTAAGAAGTAAGATGATCTATTGAATACCTTCAGACCGTTTCTACCCCATGTTAGCCCAATAGCATCACCTCCTAATGAATCATACCACAGCTTGAACATGTCGGGGAACTCTTTCTGCAGATAATAACCAAAGCTCAGAATAAGGGAGGAGAGTTCTAGCATTTGTGAGGGAAGGAGGGGGAGGAGGTGGAATACTCCCTAGAACCGAGTAGTAGCTAATAAGGGAGGAGAGTACTAGCATTTGTGAGGGAAGTAGAAGGGGGGGGGGGGGGGGGGGGTGGCGTACTCCCTAGAACTGAGTACTAGCTTTCTTGACTTACCTCCAACTCCTCAATAAAGCACCTCAATGGCTCAAAGTCGACCAATAGCCTGTCTTTCAGTTCCTCTAAGCTCCCTTTTGTGTTTCCACAAGAAATGAATGGACTAAACGTCTTGCTTGCATTCCCACGGACTACTTGCCTCCCTACCATGCACGTTATGAGTCTTCTATATATCAGTACAGCAAACCTCATCTGGTTATAAGAGAGACATAAAAGTTGCATTTTCCATTTCAAGAATCATACCTTGGTTGAGCTCAGATGGGAACAGAAGACGCTGAGGGTAAGGCAATTTATCCCTGTGGAGAAGAATAACGGCATCGTAGTTGTTTAGAGGAGTCCGGAAAAGGCACTGCAAGCAAGAAATTACATCATAACCCAACTTGATACAGTAAAACAACTAAAGTAAAAACCACAGCGCATGAATGGAGAAGCTTATGATCACCCCTACTCACCTCCCATCTAAAGCTATCCAGCTGATCATGTAAAATGAGTTTGGTCAACAAATTTGAACTACTTCTTGCATAGGCTGCCAATCTTCTAAGCTCCTGTACATGAACAGTATAGAAATGTCAACTACTACTTGCATAGGCTGCCAATCTTTCTACCGCATCTCCGGCCGTCCACATCATCAAAGAAACATTGATAGATAAAAATCATGATATAGTTCACGCCTTTAGTTGGTCCACCGCTAGTAGCGGTTTCTATACACTTGGTGAACCTAGTCCCTAGTTTCTGTTCTGTTCACACAGCTATCCTCCTAGTACTACCGAACACCCAATGATAACTTTTTTTGCAGCTCTGTGTGCGCGCCTGTGTGTGCATATGCATGTGTTTGTGCACGTCTATGTTCATTGACTGGTGGCTGGTGGCTATAACAAACTTCATGTCAATTATCTCAGGTTTTCTTCAGAACCAACATCTCTTTTACCGATTGAGTTGAATAAGGCTCGCATATCCGCCGTTCTTTAAAAGCAACAATAAAGATGCAAGGGTTTTAAAGAAATAAAAGGTAGACGTTAGAATATATATGGACTTAGAACTGGGGTGGTTGAAAAGGAGTGATCAAGAATAAAAGGCAGACGTTAGAATATGTATGGACTTAGAACTGGGGTGGGTGACAGAGTGATCAAGAATTAAAGCTATGAAAAAGACTGCAGATCCAATATGTGTAATTACAGAATATTAGAACCGTTTGGTAACCTAATGGAGTGGATGATGGAAAATTTAAGTATGTCGGAAGCATCACAAATCAGTCAGCATTCGATTGGTTGCACTTGAGTCAATAAATCTGTGTAGAAGAGGAAATAGTTATATCACACCATCGGGTTACTTGCGGTATTTGTTTAATAGGCAATGCAACACGGTCAGGGGTGACGATGGATGCATTACTTCGCAAAAATTGACATCTTCTGTGTTTTCTAGAAGAATAATCAAAACAAAAGATGGTGGAACAACAATGGTAGAAGAAGCTGCACTTCTGATGGCTATTAGAAAGAGAGAAAATTCAGCACAGAGGATGAACAAATAGGGAGATATAGGGTCTCCATGACTTAATCCACACAAAGGGGTAAAGAAAGAAGCGGGGGAGCCATTAAGGAGGACTACGTAACAAACATAAGTGACAGCCGTGATTAAGTGGATAAAATTAGTAAAGCTGAACTGTTCAAGGAAAATTTTCCGATAATCCTGCTTAATTATATCCTAGGCTTTACTAAAATCCACTTTTAAAATTGATGGTGATGCGACATTCTGCTACGGCATCTTTTTAGTCTCCACTCTAAAATAATATATCTATTAAAGGAATGGGTACTTTGCACACTAAAGACAAGAATTGCAAATTCTATTCCTTTCTACCGTATATTATACATACTTGATACAGAATCTGTTGAATGTACCGAAGACCTCAACACTGCAGTTACCTTGACTTGGGTCTAAGAATTATGAACAGCAGACTGAACTACCCTTTCACTCTCGTTTACAGTAATCTTGTCCATGGTGGTGAACTCCGGATGACTAAGGCAGTGGTAAATGTCACTACTATTTATCTCTCTCATCTCAAGTGTGGCAGAGGCAAAAACTGGGTGGAAGTTCCATCTAAAAATTACTTCTCATTTACAGTAATCCTGTCAATAGTGGTCAACTCCGGATGACAAGGGGAGTGGTAAAGGTCACTATATTTCAACAATGGCAGAGCCCAAAATTGGGTGGAATCCCATCTATTAGGTTCCACTTGCAAGAGACAAAGGAAGGATATACAGGAAGAAGGCCAACCTGCCACCAGGAGTAGCGGATGGCCTAAACACGCTTAAGAACCTTAGTGATGTGGACGGCCAGAGATGAGCTCTCGCCACATTAGACATGGATCTCTTCATGTACTGAATTAGAACTAAACTTTCAACCATGGTGCAACCATGATGTCATGATAAGAAGATATGAAAAAAAAAATCACGTTAGATAGAAGGTTTATCATCACACGTCTTGAATGACATCTGATTGGCTACTCTTGGAAATAATGTTTTGAATAGAGAACTGGAGAGGCGGAGAAAGGATTTCGGCTTCTTTATCTGTGTCCTGGGGGGTTGGGGTGGGGGGGAGTAATGGCAGAACAAAAGTCCTGTTGAGTTTAACTTGGTTTGACTGTCAGAAGGCATCCTGGGTCAGAATTTCCAGTAGCATCAGAAGTTTCTCCAAATTGAACAGATTTTGAGCTAAAATAAATCTTAGAACTGGACTGGAAACATTCTAAGTAGCTAAGTAGACATTTCCAGCGAGGAAGGTCAATTTCCATGAACTTAATCATTTGTACAAATCTCCAACAAACATCAACCGCGAAACCATGTTCAAGAGTCAAATTTTAAAGGTCAAAGCAATGGTCAGTGTAGGCGTCGACAATTGATTTCTTTTGCTGACCGAATTCCTATTCTGAATGTCCTATAACATGACAAGGTCAGTAAAATCACCATAAATGTAAATTAGTATTGGAATCGAAATTCCCATTCTTCACACATTAGAATCAAAAACATTGGCACAAATAATCAACTCCATTCATATAAAAACATGATAAAATACGAAGATGGACCATCAAATATAAAGCATTTGACAAGCATATCCATATTAAGCTAGTTACTCACTGAAGAGCTCGGTGATGATCTGGTCCAAACTTCAGAGGCCTTATCATAAGACGTTGCCAAGAACATGGCTGGGTTCACATTGCTTGCATCTTCTCCGTAAGCTTTCCTACTCGATAGAAAATTCTCCTATCCAATTGACATAAAAGACTTAAAGGATGATAATTATATAAGCACCTCAACAAACAACTATTCAAACCTCGTAGGAAGAGCACATGCTTACATTGATCCCCTTTTCATCATCCTTCGTCAAATCACCATTTATGTCAACAATTAAAGCAGAATAGGTCCAATCATAATCTGACAGTAATCGTAAGAACCTGTTAACCAAATTTTTAGGCAAATGAATTAGAGCTTAGAGAATTACATTAATGAGGCAAATGAATTGAACAAACACTTAGAGCCTACACGTACTTAGGTCAAAACGATGGCATGTACCATATGGGCCATATGGCAATTGCTTTGAACTTGGGACCTTCGCGTGATTATGTTAACGTGCTTTACGCTCATATATTGTATGTTTTTATCGAATCTGATTATTAGTTCAATTATTATTTAAATACATCCCTTTGATTTGGACCTTTGTTGGATGAATATCCCCAATTGAGAACAATTATCGTGCTAAAATCATTCATCGTCCTTGCAACTTCGATTCTATATGTTGTGTTTTTCACTCAGCTATATGTAATTGAATACCTACGTTGTATCCCGTATGTGTGTCTGTGTTATATCCCATGTTAGGTAATTAAGCTGACACGAATTAGAGGAGTTAATAGCTATATGCAAAAGCTTGGAGTTTTATTTAAATTTAAGACTCCTCTTAGTGGCTTGAGAATAAGAAATTTGTAATAGTTTATGATTAAGTAGCTTTTGGGAAGCCCATTTGTTGGGAAGTGATTATTAATTATCAGATTTTCGCTGCAGTTACTAGACATTGATTGTTAATGTGAGTGCTTTGGTTTGGATTAGGTTCTATAGCTCTGATTACTTCTTTTGAGGTTAAATTTTTGTAAAATGCTTTGGGTATGATATTTCTCGTAAGCAGTAACACTCTTAATAGCATGGGAAGGTCTGCCTCCGGGTCGGGGGCGTAACATACAAGAAAAAAGCTATACCTTAAAAATCCAGTAATCCTTGAGCATGGCACATAAAATGGCAAAGGCTTTAGAAAGAGATGTGCAACCAATAACTCAATTGCTTCCTCGGCCAAGGAAGATGAAAAGAGATGTGCAGCGACCCAACGTTTGGCAAGCCTTCAGCAAAAAATAGGAAATAATTCAGAGTTGAGTGTGAGAGAGAGAGTGTGTGTGTGTGTGTGAGAGAGAGAGAGAGAGATAACACTACAATTCCCACCTGGTAACTGGTCCATATAACGGGTAGCTACCCCGTAAACCATTAATCATGCTTGAATGCTGGCCCCGAATAAAAAGATCTTTGTCTGTAGAAGACACCCGCTTCACTGGATCACTTCCAGCTGAAATGCACCAGTTAATAAACCATCCTAAGTCTCCAACCGGCATGCATGAATAAGGAAACAAAACACAAGAGTTCCTTACATTGCCTTTTTGACAAGCTCAGGCTTCTTTCGTGTAAAATCCTAAGGCGAAAAGCATATCCAGACAAGAAAACATCCACGTCGTCCTCTGTTGCAGTAAAACTCATTCCCCACTGTTTTTGAAGACTGTCATAAGACTAATGTCAGATAGCTCATCAAACAGTACCATATAAATTTCACATATAAAAATCACTAAGGCCACCTTTCTCCAATTCTTAGAAGGAATGCAGATTTGGTCTTCTCGATTGCTACATCGTCCATTGGCCAATTTCCAGAACCTTCCAACTATTTCACACCAAAGAAGTTACTTTGGTAGACTGTCAGTACGGAAAAAGAACTTATTGATGGTCAGCAGCTACAAACCTGAATCATAACTTCCAGAGGTTGTATACATGCTGGAGCTGGACCAAGTTTTTTTATCCTCATCCCAACACTACTTTCATAAGCTAGGGGATGAGATTGCGGAGGGCATACAGATGTGCACCTGAAAGCTGTATACATTTGTAAGCACATGACACTTGTCAAAGACAGGATAATTATTCAATTGCTTCATAACAAAGTGGCACACCTATGTCAAGTAACTTGTTCCATCACAGCAAACAATCTAAGACAAGTTTACCCAAACAAGATTAGGCAGAGATGCCAGTTAAACTTATCAAAAACATCACAATCCTGCGATTAGTTTATCTTCTAGTGGTTTAGTTGCAGGAAACTCCTAATATGGTGACGTTTCTCTCTCGGAAACTCGCTTTTGCGATCCCAAGTTAGGAGCTCCATGGGATCTCGTCCCAAGCTAAGATGGGAACTCGATCCCGCTAGCTGGATAGAGATGCATGGAACAAGTGATAGAATACATGAAAATCAAGCTCTTTTCAACTCAATTCCATATTTCTCTCTTCCTTCAAGTCCTTAAAGTCTCCTTGTCTGTTGTTGCTATCTATGTAAACTATGCTAAACAAATGATAATACTCTTTACGCATTTATTTATTCAAGCCACTCTCAACCTCAGATTCTTCTTGGTGCTTACGCTTCCCCGCCCCCGCTCCCGCACCCGCACCCGCCCCCGCCCCCGCACCCGCCCCCGCTTTGTGCAACTAAGAGTGGTACATGGAACAAAATGTGCATTCATTAAGGAACATAATTGGGCTATCAAGTATAACTGAAATTACCTATAGGAGCATCATACAGCTTTACTGAACAATGATTGCAAGATCGTGCATCAACTAAGTAAATAACTCAGGCTAACATGTATAACAAAAATGACTTGGAGCCGGATGCAGCTAAGGTCTTTTGGCCCCTTCATTCAGCAAAGTGTGAACGAAGAGTTTTATTACAAAGATAACCACTCAAAATGCCGTATCTTTAGAAGGATCCAATTCATTCAAGAAAATCATATAAATTTATTGATATGTGGATGCATATACATATAAACACACATACACAGACTGAGATACACACACACACACATCATCATCATCTAAAGCGCTAAGATGAATGAGGCAATACCACAATTAGATAAACTGAAAGTACAGTTGCAAACCGTTCAGAATAACAATCAGCAAACTGAAAATGATGCTCTACAAGCTTTGGAGAATAATACCCGAGTCTAGAGGCTGCACACTGGATATCTTCAAAGGGATGTCATTGAGAACACGCAAACGCTTTGACAAAACGTCGAAGGCATCGAGCAAACTTTTCACAGATGATGTTGGATCTAAAGTACCATCATTGTATATTAAACGAAATAGCAAATGACAAAGAACAAATAACTACTAGCTGATTGTAACCAAGCACCATACCTTTATTTGCTTGAAGCAAAGAGAAATCGAGTTGATCTACAACGTGCATGATATTTTCTTTCGACAAGGCAAGATGCCGCAATAGAACATACTCTGTAATTCTCTTCATGATGAGATGTTTTTCCATGGGATCGCATTGCCAATCTACCAATTAACAAAAATAAGAATAGCATGTTAATCGTCTAATATGTAAAATAAGATGTCAGGCAGCATATGCAAGCATATTAAAATGCCTTACATGTGCATTCCCGAATGGTATCTCTAAGAACCCGAAGCTCTGCCTTGTCCCCCCAAAATTTTTGAAATTCCAGAGCCTATAATAATACACAGAAAAATTAGTACGGAATCGGAAGGCATGCTGGTATGAAAGACAACTATAAGAGTTACGGACCTCATCTTTATTCTCAGCAACAGGGCCCACGACAAGTTCTTTGAAAGCTTCCTTTATAGAACTGATTGAAACCCCAATGAGCACTGGCTCTCTATCAAACATTGACAACCCCTAGTATCATAAGAAAATCAGAACAGCTAATTTAAATTAAATAACTTAAAACGGAGGAGATTCTACATTGAATTACAACCCCTATCTTACATACCTCTTCAATATTGCACTCGGAAGCGCAGTTTCTCCACATAACACGAACAAACTTCACTCTATCACCCAATCCCCGCTGCACCAGAGAGAGAACTTTCTGCTCATACAATCTCCAACATTCATCGTCCAAACAAAATCCAGATGCATAGATTTCGGCATTTCCCCTCAGGTTCAATCTAAAAGAGTCAGAACACAAGAACAGGGTCAACAAGAATATGAGATACTGCCTCTGTGAACAACTTTTAGTTTACTTTTACGTTGTCTCTTATCTTACAATCCACTAATTCAAAGCTTTTTCCCAGTTTTCGAAAAAATAATTAAAAATAAACTGGCATCAGAACAAATAAATATCATCCTTCCTTTCCGTGACACGGAAGAAAGACAATTTACATTTCAGCCATCCCCTTCTCTCTTCGTTAGCATCCCCATATCACCTTTCATTGAAGATTGTCATGCAAACTATGTACATATTACCGTAAATTTAAAGCACTAATAACTTAATTAACATTGCTGGCATCAATAATTTGTAACAAATAGTTTGATTTTCTCTCTTTGGAAGAGAAGAGAAGAGGAAGGGTGTGTGGGGGGGGGGGGGGGGTCCGTATATTTCCCATAAAAGATCCCAAAAATTACTACATACATGACAAGAATTAATGTTGACTCACGTTTGTTATACATCAACATTTGCAATAAAGTCTTGCGATTCACGGATTCCACCACAAAGTTATTGCCTACATAAAAACAATGTCCACCACACAGGCCTCCATATTGCTGCAATAGAGAACAGGGCAGGGAAAGACTTACGCAGCTCTTCATCACCAAACAGTAAATCTCGTCAAAAATGAATCTGACTATCACGTCCGACGGAGCAATGAACATGCCCTCTAAGGCTTTGCCACCCTTAACTAATACCACCCAGAAGCTGAAAACCATGAGATCTACGCACACACCAAATTTGGACACCACGAGTCCACACCCGCCTCAAACTTTCGCACAACAAGCCTTCTCCAGAAAAAAAGTTCTGTCCCGCAGTATCTCCATTACCCTTTCCCCAAATGTCCCATAGGTATTAGGTAACCAAGTTTTTTTAATCCCAACCCCGACCGTGAATCAGTAAGCAGACCTCCCATTTAATCAAGAGGTACTTCTTTTTCTCCAAAGCTCCCTGATGAGAAGTCTCGCTCTAGCTTTTCAAAACTGCTTGCAGCACCATAATCACCAGCAAAGGCATAAAGTCTCGGGAGGCTGGAAAGGGTGCTCTTGACACGAGTAAGGCACCTTTAGAAAGGTACTATTTTTCCAACTTGCCAATCTCTTCTCAAAGCGTTCCACCACCATACTCCAACAGGCCTTACCTTTAAAATACGAACCCAAAGGAAGGCCAAATTAAGTAAGAGGCAGCCTCCCAACTCTACACCCAAAAAAAGACATGGCCAAGGACTGAACATTTGTGACATCTCCAACGGGAATAATTTCACTCTTGGCCACATTGAATTTTAGACCTGAGCAAGCACGGAAGAATACTAGCAGCAGTCGAGTATAACACAATGGAGACATCAGCGTCACACAACAAAATGGTATCAACTGCGAATAATAGGTGTGACACCACCACTCCGAAAGCATCCTGCCCAGTCAAAAAACCCCAGAAGAAACCTCCCATCATCCGCTTAAAGCTTCCATAAGCCCAATAGTCGCGTAACATTCACCACCCTTTCTGTCTCCAACGGAACCCTCGATGCTCAGAAAGGGACGGTTAACTCAAGGAATCAGAGACAAGAAAACCACCCGCCATTTCTCACTGCAGATCCACCCACAGTTGCATCAGCGCAAGCAACGGCGCCGAAATCCATCTTGTCCTCTACTTTCCAAACTAGGCAAAGTTTCAGGAATTGAAGTCTTTCTTCACATGACTCATCATCCACCACAAATTCAACATCCAGTTCCCCCTCAAAGAAGAGGAAGGAAGGTAAATTTAGCCAAGCGGTGATGGAAACCGCCGCAAGGAAAGATTTTCAAGAAATGACTGGAAGAGAAAGCTTCATACTGGTGACGCCCCTAATTCTCCAAGTCACCGACCTCCAATATACTGCCGGGATATAAACGAAGCTCCTTGAAGCATCAATAAGGCTCACCACCCACAAAACTCTCCTCTCTTTATTCTCCAATGATTCGGCGCCAGAACACTCTTTCTGCACTAGAGTTTCTTAGTCAAACCCTTGTATGAACTTGACGCCTCCTCCAAGATTTGCAAAACCACGGGATATTCTTACGCCATAGTCATAGCCGCCTGACTACCCCTCTCCTCTATACACCAGCCAAAACTGGCTGCCCTCATCAAAAAGGTCAAAAGTCTCCCCCTCGTACTTGGAAGATGAGCTCCAGCACAATGGAGGACAACATTTCATAATCACACCACTTGCCTTTTTCTGTTGTAACTTACTTCTTCCAGCATTTTCAAGTTCTATAGAACACCTCTAGACTTCCACTCCACAGGAGTGAGAATTTAGTCTCTCCTAAGTACAGACCAAAAACGTTGCAGCCAACCTTTTAAAATTTCTAAAAAGGCACTCTTTGACCGGAGTGAAATTCTTAATAGCTAAAAAACATCAGCTAAATGAAGAGCAATAAATGAGAGTCCTAACTTCCTTCGTCTTGATGGTTTACAAGTGAAGGTCCTCACGAGTGACGAGATCAACATTGTTAGACATATGTGAGTAATTAAAAAATGCATCAAAAGTTTGTGCGATATGTAGGCCATATGTTGAGATGGCCTAAAGTTTCGGTCTACTGCTGTGCAAATAGGGCTGGCCCAGCCCTATTTGCTGGCAAATATGACCCAACCCATGCACCCCAACCCAATCCGTTCATTTTTGTTCTCTATGGGTCAACCCAATCAAACCCGTGGGATGGTCACTGGACCCGCGGGTCAGAATTGGGTTGCTCAAATCAATAAGGGTCTGAACCGGTTGGGTCACTCCACCCGCGGGTCCAAACGAGTTCCTATGACTACAAGAGAGGAAAAAACACTAGATCAGAGAACAGATAACACACTTCACACTCATCGTTGCCCGTTGGTTCTCTCCAAGTGGCGTCTTCCTGCGACCGTGACAACCACCACCATCTCCAGTAGAGCCTCTCTCCATCACCCGAGTATCTTTCCCCACAGCCGGTAGTCCCTTTCTCCGTCGCTGGCAGTTCCTCTCTTATCACCGGTAGCCTCCTTTCCGATTTTCCTTGCTCCCAAATCCCGGTCGCGTGACAGGAATGTCACAGCCGCCAAGGAGGTCAACCCGGTTCGAGGAGCGCATCAAGACCGGCAACCACCAGCAGTCTTCTCCAAGGTTCGGTTCTGAGGAGAGATCCAGTTGATTGGTCCATTTTGTTTCTTCTTTCCGATAGTTGCTATTTTATGACTTGGACAATGGCCTATTTGATTTTAGGGTTTTTATGGCATGTTTTGTTTGATCCTGGAGTTGATCTGAGATGGGTATTGACTATTGAAGTTAAGATGTGAAGTTTTGATTTGGTTATATTTGGGTAGATAATTTCTGTTTACACATGGTTTTAAAATATACAATAGCTCAAAAGAATTCGTATAGAGAGAAGCTCAGAAGCCATCTCTGTTGAATTCTGAGTCGACTCCCTCATGACCATCAAACTCATCAAGACCCAACACTGTCTCAATTGAACATATTTCATCCAGAGAATACTCTTCCTCCAGCTGAATCTGAAATTCACCCCTAGACTTGTTCATTAGAATATTGTCTTCTTTGGGCCCTGCAATGCCACCCTACTCAGACCATCATTCTTATTAGTCTATGGCTTGTCATTTGTTCCATTCCAAAAGCATTTAGATTTCGTGGGTATCTTTTCTTCTCTTCTTAGTCGATTTCATACTATTTCTTAATGCTTTTAGTCTTATGTAGATGACATACTATTTGTAACTTGGCAAGTAACTGAACTATGTAAGCTTCTTATTCTTACCATTGTATTCCTAATTGGGTCTACAGGGAAAAAGCTTGCTTCTTCATGCATATTTATAACTTCATTTCTGTATGCAAAAAAACCTTCTAAGAAATTTATGAGTTGCATACTTACTCATCTATCTCGTGCAGTCACGTAATTACTTGATTGCTTGGTTTGTTGGTTTAAAGAAATTTTCATTGACACGGTTATTATGAGTTGCTTGGTTTGTCGGTCTAAAGTAATTTGAGAGTTGCTTGTTCTTTTCTACCTCTTGGCTGAGGCATTACCTTATTTTTCGGCTAGTTATAAAGTGAATATAATTTATTTTAGTGTATAAAGTTGGATTGTTTCTTCAGAAGTGAATATTCAACCTAATGTAGTACATTGCTGAAGCTATACCTTATTTACAGGCCAAAAATGCCTTAGATGCTTTGGCATTGTCTTCCCCTTGCTTATGCAACGAGGCAAGCTGCAGGCGGATATACAAGATGTTGTTGATTCTGGTGTATTGTTTGCAATATTGATGTGTAACCTTAGTTGCAGGAAACTCCTAATATGGTGACGTTTCTCTCTCAGAAACTCGCTTTTGCGATCCCAAGTTAGGAGCTCCATGGGATCTCGTCCCAAGCTAATATGGGAACTCGATCCCGTTAGCTGGATAGAGATGCATGGGAGAGTACCTGAAAATCAAGCCCTTTTCAACTCAATTCCTTGTTTCTCTCTTCCTTCAAGTCCTTAAAGCCTCCTTGTCTGTTGTTGCTGGCTATGTAAACTGTACTAAACACATGATATACTCTTTACGCATTTATTTATTCAAGCCGCTCCCAACCTCAAATTATTCTTGGTGCTTACGCTCCCCCGCCCCCGCCCCCACTTCTGCTTTGTGCAACTAAGGTGTAAACACAATGTCTTTTCATCTTTTTCTGTAAGACCTAACAGCTTCGGGTTTTGTAGTCTTTTGGCCAGAGAATCCATCTAATTGCAGCTCAAATGCAGGTCATTTGTCTGCACAAAAAACATCCCTTCATCCTGATGACATGCTGCTACTTGCCAATCTTGGTCCCGATTTGTCTCATGTGGAAATATCACCCTCTGAAAGATCATCATGTTTTTTATTTTCATGCAATTTTAATTATGTAGAAGTGATGTCTTTCCTTTAGTTTGTAATATGTCTTATTTTTTTCTCATGGAATTTTAATTATGTAAAAGTGATGTCTTTCCTTTTCTGAACAAGGATTAGTAGGTTTAGTTTGCAATATGTATTAATTAGTATTTTCTCTTTTTAATTTGTATTATGATTGGATGCAAATACCTTCTTAATAATAACAGTAATTACATCTTTTTATATAAATTAAATAATAATAATAAATGGGTCGGGTTCGGGTTCGGGTCGGGTGTGAATAACTGACCTGTTTCTGACCCAACCATGCCAATCCAAGTCATGCTACACGTTTCTGACCCACAATTCTTTGACCCAACCCGCCCATTGCCACCGCTATGTGCAAATCATAAAGCTTCTTAGCTTTTGTACAAATTTCAAGCTGACTTGCAACTGATGGATAATCGTATCTTGTAATGCCTTGTCAATTTTCCAATCTAATTTCTAGAGTCGTTTTATGCCTATTTATTAGCATTTGTGTTATTCATGTAACATTTTTTCAAGCTAAATGAGTAAGAAACAAAGGAACATCTTTGTCACTTTTTCATTCCAGCAAAAACTTAAAAAACTCTGCAGGCTTACATGAATAGATTACCTTACACAATAGTCAAACTTAGCAGGAAAGTGAATCTTGGTCCAGCAAAAACTTAAAAAACTCTGCAGGCTTACATGAATAGATTACCTTACGCAATAGTCAAACTTAGCAGGAAAGTCAACCTTGGTCATAAAAATCTCGTCAAATCCACCATCATTACATGTATCAATACACCTGAGTGCCAAAGTAGCCTCATCGGCAAGCTGTAATGTTGGAAAAGACACAGTGAGAGGGATCTTATTGACTAGATTCAAACAAAGCATCCATGCAAGTCCTCCGGATCATATCAAACAAGGACGTATATAGTTACAAAAAGTACCTCTAGTGAAGCAGTCTTTGACACGCGGAAGGCCATATTGAAGTCAGCAAATGAATCATACGTCCTTTTCTGCAAGTCCAAAAGTTGGAACAACTTGTTGTCAGGAGTAACCATGTTCATATTAAAGAGTTGAATGACATCCCATATTAGAAAATGCGCCCAAGATTGAACGGATGGATTGCAACTCGTAAGAAAAGGGTGTAAAATTCAGTAACTGAGCCAGCATTTCAAGCAAGACCTACAGTGATTGATCAACGAATATTTATAGAGGTCATCCATCATCGTACACTTTGGTGAAATGAAGTCTGTAGGCTCAAATATGTGATGGTATAAGTTTTGCCATTAGAATCAGCGGTAGCAGAACAGTATCCTTTTTGATAACTATGAAACTTGGAAAATGCCTTTGCCTTGGACGTGGCAAATTTTAGCCAAAGAACCAAATCAAAACAACAAGTGAAATCCACAGTGTCTCAAGTTCTTGAAGGGTAATATGGCCACACACCTCTTTAGAGATAACCTTTTTTCCACGAGGCTTGATGAAAAGCCCATCAGCCCATGATTTTGAAGTGGCTGCCAAGACAGTTTCAACAGATCACTATCAATTTAATAACAACAATTTACTCGAATGAACTTTTGATAAGCAGCAGTTGCAACCAGTTGCACCTCTTATAATATGCACATACAGGTTTGTCATTGGTTGGTCAGGAAATTAGTTTTCACCACTGCAAAAGTATTTCCAATTGAAAAAGGAATGTATTCCAAATCATAAGATCTAGAAAACCATTCCGCAACAACTTCAAGCAACTCAACCAGAGGCTTGCTAACTTGAAACATATGTGAATGAAAGGCCTGGTCCACCCACTAAGTAATTGAATGGATCATCATCCAAAGACTAAGCTCTAAAACCATGGGAGGTTTGCTCCACCACTTATGGCCGAAGATTGTGCTAGGCTGTTAGATAATGGAGAGGACAGCATTCTCAAGGATCACTCAGAAGACAATATTCTCTATTGACTGTCTCCGTATATACAGTGACCGCTGTACAAGCATCTGAAGTTTCATGGCAAACAATACATACCGATAAAAGTCAACGTGACACGAAAAATCTCCATCACACTCATTGAGTTGTTGATGTTATTTCTACCGGCCTTCGTTGCAAGGTGTGCCATTATAACAGAGATTAAGTACCCACTTAAGCAATCATGTGCATATATAGAACTTCTCTGCCGAGCCCAGACCTGCACATCATAACAAAAGCAAGTTACTCATCGCTAACTACGGGATACTAAGTCTATATGCAAAATAAAAAAGGTGACATACTTTCAGCAAAACCAAAGCCTCTCCTAGCTCCTTCCATCCAGAAAAAGTTTTTCCGATAAATTCTGCATGATCCTCTACAAACATGTCCTCTAATATACTACTATTGTACATTGGTGTAGCTTGAAGAACACCATCTTGTGGACGTTCCGAAACTAAATAACAAAAACTGTTAAAATTTTCATCTTCAAACTCCAAATATATGATTGCACTTTTGCTGATGACAAGTACTACCTTGATACAAACCACGAAGATTATGGCGCTCCAACTTTAACTTTGAGACACTAAAAAGGGATGTTGCAGTGGGAATTATCCTTATGGAGAAACCAGGAATATCAAACAGCTCCATAGCTACAGTGCAAGGAAATATTTCCTGTCAGTTGGGCTAAAGTTGAAACCAAGTCCTCGCGCAGAAAATTCAACATGTAATAAATAGTGTTACATTCTTACAGACCTGGATAGACAACCAGTATTGGTTTTCGGGCCTCATTTTGAAAGGTGCACCACTCAACCTTTTGAGCAAATGAAGAGTACTTCAAGTACTTCTTCATTATGCAGAGATAGAGGAACCTTTTGGCATGGTATCTGTAATTTAAATAATCCTTCTCAAGGAAACACTCCTGCCAGATGTAGAAGCAGAGCATTTTCAAAATCTCAAAGCACCAAACAAGTTTTCAATAGTACTGCCGTAATTTAAATAGTCAATTTTGTAATTGAATGAAGTGTTCCCTGCAGCTAATCATGCACATCAACGAAGAAAAAACAATCTTTTCCACCAAATCTTCCCTGAAAAGGTATTTTCTTAGTTTGTCACATTTGTTGATATACGCCTATAATTCCATCAATCAACAAGAAAATTCAGAAACCCATATATATCATAAGGGGAACTTTGGTTGCGTGGCTTTCTGTTACAGGCGTATAGTTTCTCAAGCCTCATATAGATGTTTTTAGGCCAATGCAAAATTATTGCTCTTTCTTTCTTGGCCCTTTTAAGCAAGAAATACACACTTTGGGGTGTCGAGGGAAACAAAATGTCCATATGAAGATTACAAAGATGTCAACTGAAAGTATGTGGTTTTCTAATCTGTTTTGGTAAGTTAAAATAACTGTACTAGAGCTTTTTTCTTAATTTGTGTGTATTAAACACAGAGTAGAAGTACATCCCAATTGCATGTACCAAACGTTATCTGCACAACTGCCTTGTCATTTATTGTGGTTGAAACATCACACGCTCCAACGAAAAAGCATTGTCATTGCACAGGACATGATGTTAACCAAAAAGAGAGATACTTCAAAAAGTACTTCAGCGACGGTAGTCGTTGGTTTTCACAAAAAACATTGTGATTGCACAGGACATGATGTTATACATGTCCACACCTATTTGTAAGTTATATTGGCACCCCATTTCACTGCACAGCTATTTTTCATACAAGCCATGCCTTTAGCAAACAGAGAGCAAGAGAAGAAAAGAAGGCTATAGAAGTGACAACAGGTGATGACCGCAACAGCCTTGGTTGCATTAGGACACTCAACAGCTGCTGGCCTCTGATGCACGTCATATGCATATGTAAGAAATTGTAACTATCTAAACATGCATATATACAGTAGAAACCAGTATAGACCCATTTATGCATCTCCATCGAAATGCATAATCACACGTTCTTTGCTTTTAGCTCATTTACAAGAAGCCACAGAGTTAACAACAACTAAAATAGCTTCTTCCCCGTTGGTTTCCATTCATTTCATAATTTGTGCCCACTTCGAATTTTCCTAAATTTCTAGGACAGAATTCAATCCTCTGAACGTGAACTGAATTCGTTCCATTAAAATTTTCCCTTTGACTTCTTGCGAATTTCTAAGATAAAGTTAGTACCAACTATACGTCAAATTAAAATCAAATAGAAATCGCAGATTAAACAAATATCGTTTGGCAAGTCAAGCTAGGAAATGAACACCAAGTGAAGTCAACACTTACATGAACTAAATCTATCTTAGGAATTTGCAAGAAGTCAAATGGAGCAGAGGAAGTAGTAACTAAAAGTTAGAAAAACGAAGTTTGAACGGAGGGAGAAGTAACCAAGATTAGATAAGTACCGTTTGACAAGACGACACAGTAAAGAAGTCAACATTTACAAGGACTTTTTGACAAGTCAATACAACAAAGGAAGTTGAGGTTTACAAGTTCCAATTCTATTCTCGGAATTTGCAACAGTCAAAAGAAACAAGAATTATGAAATGGAGCGAGTAATTAGCAATAGGAGCACAACCATGTTTTAGTGCTTTCTGTGAAAGTAACACCTCTAGTTGCATCCATTACCCATAGCACAAACATTATACACATCAAATAAAAAGAAAGAAAGAAAATACCTTTGGCAACCGGACGAAAAGGTCGATATTTACATCAGGCTTAGCTACGCAACGATAGGAGTAGCTACCACCAATCTCTATCGATTTCGGTTTCTTGAACTTAAAATCCACTTTGTCCGCACCAATGTCTCTAACAAAACCTGGTGCCACGTCAGCCGTAACCTACCAAATTCACGTTTCAAAAATTAGGTCCAGAATGTTCGTCAAAACGAGGTTTAGGGTTTAAGGAAACTAACGGACCTTGAGGTCTTCGGGGATTTTGTTGATGGCTTCTTTGATGGAGGAGACGACGTCGTCTATTCTTTTGGTGGTTGCTGGAGAGTAGTCGAGTTGAGCCTCCTTCAAGAGCTCTTTCACCTTCAGGTCCATAGGGTCCATATGCGTATCCGAAGCCATGGCTCGTAAGCTTGGAAACTGTGTGTTGTCAGTGACGGTCTAGCGGCGGAGAGACGGCGACGCCACCGGTGGCGGTTAGGGCAGAGAGAGAGAGTGAGAAGTGGCGGGAGAATGCAGAAGAGAAAGGCGAGCTGCTCGGTTGCGGCTCTTCGTACAGGTTTTGCTTTTGCCTGACGAAAGTGAAAACACTCTTCGGATTTGGGATTGGGAACGGGGGGAATGGGCTTGGGAATGTCCAGTCCGAATGGGCTTGGAAACACACCGTTACTTGTTTTTCTTTTTGGTCCTTTGGAAGCCCTTTCAGGTCCTTATTGCCCAATCGGGGTAGCGCACTCTCTCCCCTTAGAATCTGTATGGACTCCAATTTGGGACTGGATGACCCTCCACCCGGAAGTAAGAGGCCTTACAATTCTTCCGTACTCTACTCAAAACTGGCAAGGAAAATAACTAGATAGTCGAACATTGTTAAGTGTGTTATCCTTTAAGCATCGTTAGGTTGTAAGTGGCTCCAATCTTATGTTTTAGCAAAATTGCGGATAAATCATAAATGACCCCTCTCGTCTATTTTGGGTTTGCATGTCAATCTGTTTGAATATTCATTTCGACAATTAATCTTTCTCATCTATCAACAATTCGACTCAAATAAATTTGAATGTGAAACTTCAAAATTTTATCTCGGGTATTAATGCCAAACTAGTATGTAAAAAAAAAAAAAAAAAAGCTATTCCCTCGTCGTCGTCGTCGTCGGCCAAACCAGTGCCCCTTCCCTTAGAGCACCCCACCACCCCGTCGCAACCATTATTGACTGTGCTCCCCTTTCTTCCTCCCCCCCCCCCCCCAACCCCCTTCCGGGCCACCGCCACCATTAACCATTACCATCGGCTCATTTGAACCGACCCATAAACATCAACAATTGACAAAAAGAACTGTCAATCTCGATCTATTGATATCGATGGGCATTGTTGAGGTGGGCTTAGTGGTGACGGTGGTCGCTGATTCGCGACAACTAACTTGTGTAGATGGGCTAGGCTGACATAGTGGCGCTGGTGGGAGGGCTTGCTGGTTGTTTATTTGGGCTGGGGTCATTGGTGTTTGGTAGGGTGGTTTGCGGTGGCGGTAGCGGTGGTCGACGGTGGTGGTGGTGGTTGGCTGCCGGCAGTTTGGCTTGCTGAGTGGCGGTCGCCGAGGTGGCAGTCACCGAGGTGGCTGCCGGCCGTCTGTGGTCGCCGGCAACTTCGCCCTGGCTAGTTTGAAATGGTCGCTAGGGCAGGTGACATAGTGGCGCTTTGTGGTGGTGGTGGTCGAGTGAATTTTTGGAACTCTGCAGTTTAAAAACTGGAAAAAAAAATGGTTATAGTTTTTAAAACTGAAAAAAAAGGAAATTTTACTCTTTTTACAAGTCAATTGACCAAATAAATATCCAGACAAAATAGGCAATCATAATTGTTTTCCCAAATTAATAGATTAGAGAGGTCAATTGTCAAAAATAATATTAGAAGAGGTCGGCCTACAAACCCAAAATAAAGGAAGGGGACTGTTTGTAATTTCTCCTAGAATTGTCGTATAATTTGTCATAAACTAACCAGAAAAGGTATAAATAGAGTCATTCATTTAAAAGGTTCACAGATTAGCTAGTTTAGCTCTCCGTTTGAGGTTATCAGATTGAGTTACAAATGAAATCAACGAATTGAGCTTAATCCCAAAAGTAGGGCTTCGTTCATTAAATTGAGTGAAGCTTGTGCTCGAACATCACTTCGTCATACATAGAATCGTTTTCATTTAGTTTGTTTTTTGTTCGAAATTTATGACACGTATACACCCGACAATGTAGGTTGTTTAAAACTCAAGTATGCCTAAATTTTTACCGGAAGTCCAAGCTTAAATGGGATGAACCGTTACCTAAACAATAAAAAACAATTGTTGTGTCAAATTAAGGCTTGGATTAGTGTCAAATTGAAACACTTAACCAATAGCACACAAGCATGGACGCCAACTTAAGGATGACCTCAAATTTGGCTGACCTGATCATAAATTTGTGTTACACAAGGTTGAGCAGACAAATCTAAACTCGTCAAGAAAAACGTAAACAGAAAACACCCTTGAAAAATCTAGCTACTAGCTAGGAATTAATCTAGCCTGAAACTAAAGAGACGATGTATGACTGTCTTTGTCTAGGCATATATCAAGTACAACTTAATGTTGCTGAATGATGCATATGCTTGCAGCGACTGAACAGTAAAAGACATATTTTTTTACTGCTCAGTGTATTCTATTATAATGTTTTTATCCCTTCTTGTAACGTTATTTGCAAAGGAAGAGCTAATTGTTGACCGGATCGGTTAATATAGGCCCTGTTTGACACAGTTTGTTTCAGTTTTGAAAACTGAAAAAAAATGTGCGTTTGGTAACCATTTTTCTTTCAGTTTAAAAACCAGTTTTTAAATCAATGCTGTTTTTAAAAATTCCAAAAAGTGGTTTTTTTTTAGACCACCACCCTCCCCCCGCCGGCGACTGCAGCCGGCCGACGGCCACCGTCGGATGCAGCCACCAGTCGTCGCCGGCCACCACCACCGCAAACCACCACAAAAAAAAATTTGGGTTATCAAACACCTACTTGTTTTTGTAAAAAAATAAAATTAAACTGCTCTTAAATTTTTTTTTTTGGAAACTAAAAACCAAAAAATAAAGTTTTGTCAAACGAAGCCATAGACTTGTTTCCATCTCCTTTTGTTGGCAAAATTACTATTACTAATAAGGGATTACCTAACAACCAAGTCAAGAGAACTCTTCGTATTGCCATGGTCACCAACATCTCATGAATGGCCTTTGCACGAAAAAAAAAATCTCATCAATGGCCGTTGAAGAGTTTCATCAATGTGAATTTGACGGATATACACTGCACGATAGAGGTGTTAGATGTCAATGTACACGTCTGAGTTGTGTGAATCACTCGCGTTGATGGACACGAGACCATTGACTAGAGAGTTCAAGTTATGTTAAAACTTACTCGGTGGCACTTGACTTTTTATTCTCAAACACATTCTACTCAAATAAAGTTTGCTCATATCACCTTACAAGTTTTAGGTAAATGATATCAGTAATGTGTACTTGAGATGTTTCAAGAGATATTAGTTCTTGTTATGAGTTTTGGCTAATTAAGGCTATGCTCGGTCCCGGTCCGTCATTTCCTCTCAATTACTTCTAATTTGGATGAATAATTATAACACCTTGCTGAGCTTATTCTCATGAACAACCGTAAAATGCAGTGCCTTGTATGTCTAAGCCCGGCACGTGACCATTTGTTAATTATTATCAAATATTTTGTGGTAAATACTCTATCAAAATTTCAAACTATTCAAACATGAGATTTGCCGATAAACAAACGTGATGCCACGTGAAATTAATAAAGAAGCAACCTCTACGAAGGGCGAAGAAACTAAAGAAAGAGAGAGGAGATTAACATAGGGCGTTTTCTTTTGGCTATGGACTAGACCCCCATAGGGGAGACAAGAAGAGGTTACAGTGTTTTCCTTCAATGTCATGAATCATGATATTGACCAGAACTTACCTTTCCATAGGACTGCCCATAGATCTTTAGGGGCTTCCTCATACTATATGCCTTTTGCTCTCTCTCTTGGGTTTGCTTCTCCCACCTTGCTTTTTCTTTACCCCATCAATGTCACCTTCTTCTTTAACCCTAACCTGACCTGGCAAAGCAGATCCTGCCAACAGCAAGATCGCTAGACCAATCCCCGAACCCTCTTCGTCTAGTCTTCTAGAGAGAGAAAGCTAGAGAGAGAGAGAGATCTCTCTAGGTTCACTCCAGTTGTATCTCGTTGTTGCTTTTGAGGAATGCGTTCTTTAGGAGTTCCAACACTGCGTTAGGGTGGGGGGGGGGGGGGGGACTTGTTCTATGATTATGTATCGATCCTCAACACACTTGCATGCATGCAAAGTGCAAATCACTCCATTAAGGCCACGTGGCGCGCTAATTGGTGTTAGTAATGTGCTTTTTACGGGGTTGTGTGGGTGATTGGGGCGATATGACTTGATAGGCAGGCCAGTGCAATATTTGGAAAATTGGTCCATGTTTTGGGTCCCACAAAATCCAACGAGCCACACAACACCATCATTGTCAAGCATGCATGTCACAAGAGGCCGCCCATTTTTGTGATGGTTTTGGCTCAATTATTATCACTACAACATAAAATGGATTAATTAATATGAAGAAATTCACCATTCAAATAAGGGTTACTTTTTTTAATTGCAAGAGTAGGTACACTACTTTTCAAGAAAATCAAAAGATTACATGATACTGTGTTACAGCCATATCAGAATAAAAACGCTAAACAAGTCTCGTGAGTTGAACTCTTAATTATACCAGAAGCCGAGCTAAATCTAAGCTTGCACATGTTGGCCAAAGCTCATACTCTACATAAAGCTTGTTTCAACGGGTCGAATAATGGATGTTTGACTGTCTTTGTAAGGAAAGAGTAAGCAGTTTTTTTGTCTTTTGTATCTGGAATAGAACTTGGAAAAATGATAAGAAAATAACATCAGAAGAATCACTCTAAACTGTTCCTACAGATGAGAAGTATTTGCATGGGAGTTTTAGCAACGTGACCTTTAGAGTGATAATAATAACAATGCATTAATGCGAGACATGATGGGGATCGCACCAGAGACTTGCTCCTAAAACTTGATGAGAATCAATCAATATAATTACATTCGTGCGTTTAGATGATTAACCAAATCCCAGAGTTTCCTTAAAATACAGAGAGGATAACGCAGATCCGCATTAAGGACCAGGATTTACATTGGCATTTGCATGTAGAGCAAAACAAAGTCATGATCACCCAAAGCTCAACCCCAACGCTTGCACTGCACTCTCGCATCTCTCTCCGGCCACGGGCCGCCCACCTGCGAGTCACTCTCGCAAGACTCGCGTGGGAGAATAAGGCATGTGGCAACGCAACGCGACGCTCGTAACCTTGGGGGCTTCGCCGCAGTGAGCGAGCATCTTTTGGAAAGCGGTGGTCGTCCGTCCCGTTTGTCGAACCATGCATTATGGACACCAATCTCCATGCGATCTGATTCTCTCTCTCTTGTGTATGTGTGTGTGTGTGTGTGTTTTTTTGAATCTTTCGATCGAATCGATCGATATTCCAAAGGAGATTGTGGGTCATCATGTTCGCGTAGGGTCCATCTATCTATCTGTAAAAAGTTTCAAAAATAAATTAAGCAAGCAACTTTTCTTTTTTGTCTGGTAAGCTTCCGTCTTTGAGTCAAAGATTTTCTCCCAACCCAGAAGAACATTTGTCGCTTTGATGATTGCAGTGCATCCTGTTTGGATGGATGCCTTTATCCCTCTTTCTCTTTTTTCCTTGCAGTTCACTCAATGCTACAGAATAGCGTGGAATGTGGGATCCGGATATTGCAAAGATGCACTCAGAAAACTGTCCTTAAGACGCTCTTATTTGCCTTTAAAAATACAGTTTCGTCAAATTTTTTATCGCTCGCTATTCAAATTTTACTATTTATATAGAGGTATTGATTTTATTAAATCACCGATTTAGCTATAGAATCGCGTGATCTTATTTGGCTCAGCATATTACTAGTATTTAATATCATTGCTTCCTTTTGGGCTTCTTTCTTGCTTGAATCATCAAATCTAAGGATCTTCTAGCAGAACTATAAGTAGCCTTAACAGAGCTTTTGTGCGAGGGATATGCTTGGATTTTGTGTGATCTTGTTTTGATGATGAGGAGAAAGACCAGCTAGCCGGACCCTGCATAATATTGGCATTCATTTGTCTGGTTCACGTGATTCCACGGTACGGTGACTGAGGATATTGAGCTTAAAACTGGTTGTTGTGTGATGACGAGAATATATGCTTTTGTGATTACAGATTTCATGGCATTATGTGTACTGAACACCCTCACTGATGGATGGATGGATGGATTGGACTGGCTATAACAACTATAACGGAGTGGTGTGAGGAGTGGTCATTGTTTTGTTGAATAACCAAACTTGCAGGAAAACTCATTCCCACGCACCTCACTCACTGTCACATGCACATTACATTAGTAGTTTTCAATGCTCTATGGTGAACACAAAATAGACCGCGGTATCGAATTTTAAGTTTGCGCTACTGTGATTGTAATTAGGATCGTAAATGAGTTCATTTAAACCTACGTAGTGGTGTAATGGAGGCAACCAATAAAAAAAAACACGGCTATTTTGACCTAATTACCTATACTGTTGTTGTTATACTATAAGAAAATTAGAAGCGAGTAAACGTAAAACACATTTACTCTCAAAGTCATCCTTGAACACCACTATCCCTTAGAACCCATCTAGTTTAATGTGATTATGAGTTCTATCAATCTCAAAACTCTTCATAACTGCTTCCAAATAACAATAACATTAGTCAAAGTACTAAAAATAAAATCATCCATGTAAAGCATCTGATTATAGTAATCTTAAGATGTAGCAGAAATGCCATTTTTCGATGTTGAGTGAACAGATTGAAGGGTACGCGCGGAGGAAGCGAAGAGGGTGGGGGTGTGAAAATGGGAGCAATTCCATTTTCCTTGGGAGGGTGGCAGTGACAGAGGGGTAGAGGGGCAGAGATACGGATACGGACAGAGGTTTTCATGTATTGGCTTGAGGACTGTTGCCTCGTGATCGGAGAAGGCAGATCCATGGAAGACTGTTCCCGCTGGTCACGTGGGTTTCTTTTGACTACCCCCCCATGACCAAATTTCTTCATCTCTCTCTCTCTCCACTCCTCCTCGTTTATGCCTCTTAACTACGTAACCCTTTGCACAAAGCTTTAATCACCTGGAACTTAACACTGGCTAGCTACCGTGAAGAAGAATAATAGCCACTGCAAGTGACCCAAACAGTACTATATATAGACCACCACTTGCCTCTCAAAACATTTAACTCCACCATACAGACTGACTGGTTTCACTGGCCGCTCAGTCCTAGTCTCGTATGTTAGTAGAGGTGAGTCGTAACGTGCAATTTGGGGCCCCTTCTCTGCATCTCTCTTTGCATCTTCTTCTCCCTCGCCATATAATAACGGGTGTTTTCATTTGACGACAACGTGGACTAGATGTTGTTGCTGACTGGTATTTCGCCATTTTCTTAGCTTATAAAGCTACCAGACAACCCCCATCTCGTATACTCTGCTCTCTCTTCTATGCTGTTGCAGCATTGTTCAAACCTTATATTATTACATATCGCTCTCAAGTTACTATTTGCTCGTACCCTCTCTGCTTTTCGCCTTTACCTATTATTATTCTCTCTCGCTTTTAATTCTTCTTCCTCATAAGTCTGCTTTATACTGAGACGGGGATTGATATAGTTCATATATATACAGCGTGAGAGAGAGAGGGACATTGGAGATGCATAGGTGTAGCAACAACTCTCAAGGGAATATGGTGGGTAGTAATCAAAACAGCTCCTTCTCAATGCTCTTTTCTATGCCCAATCACAAGCCATATGATGAGCCAGATTACATGTGTCCGTTCATGTCTTCTTCTTCCTCTTCTGCTTCTGTTGATTGCACTCTCTCCCTAGGAACACCCTCTACTCGTCTTTCCAATGACAATAGTAATGGTAACAGGGGAGTTAACGTTCACCATGAACGACGCTCTTCTTACGTGTCTAACTTTTGTTGGGACTTGTTACAAACGTCCAAACATGCACCTTCACCACCGCCAGCTCATAAGGGCACCCGTGGCAGCGCAACCAATAACAACCACCACATTCCCGGCGGCGACCCCCTCCTTGCTCGCCGGTGTGCTAATTGCGACACCACTTCTACACCTCTCTGGAGAAATGGCCCACGCGGCCCAAAGGTAAATGTACACACAGCCGCCTATCCAGAATTTTCACTTAAGAAGTTTTGCTTCCGAATCAAGGCTTGAATACACATTGCTATATCTCGTTGGGGAAACTTATAAGTAGTATATTTTTCATAAAATGCAGTCGCTTTGCAATGCTTGTGGAATTCGATTCAAGAAGGAAGAGAGGAGAGCCACCACCGCCGCCACCGCCAGTGGCGGAGTCCCACCAGGAGTACTGGAGTCGCAGCACATGATAAACAGCACCAACACTTCGTGGGTTCACCATTCTCAGCCTCAAAAACTCCCCTGCCTCTCGCCCTCATTCGGCAACGAATTCAGGTTCATAGAGGACGACGATCGTGCTTCCGACGCCGGCATCCCCTACCTTTCGTGGCGCCTCAACGTCACTGACAGGCCTAGCCTTGTCCACGACTTCACAAGATGAACAATACTGAATATCCCGTGCAATGCTCGACGTGTCACTCGAGGATCCTGGTGATGTTGACGGTAGCATGGCTGTATGAAAATTGATTTTCACTTATTTTTTGCCTCTTTCAGATGTTACCTTTTTGTCCATCTTACATAGATGGAGTGAAAATGGGTTAATTCTATGTTGTTAATGTTAAGATGCTTTAGTTCTTTACTTCTTTAACTTTTCTTTGTCAGTCAATATATATATACTTTTCTGTGTTAGTCTCCTTCGCATGCATACTTCGCTTTTACGATCATCTAATTCCCCTCGTTTTTTACTTTATTTCTTTGGCTTATAAGAATGTGCTGCTCTTTAACCCCTTGCAGTATTGCTCTCGTTAAGAGATATCGTTTCTATTGAAATTTTATCAAACAAAAACTTTGTCCTGTTAGCATGGCAGGCATGTTACTATTAGAACTGCATCGGGTATAAGTGAAGCGCTTATTGGTAAAACAGTAGGAATTCTAACGATTATTGGTGTCCCGTCCTCGATTTAGCCTTTTTCATCGACAAACTTGTAATATTATGTGGTAGAGAATTACTAATTGACCTTCACGGTTCTTCAAATTAGCCTTAATTAAAAGCGTTGGTTGTATACTATTTTCAGAGATGTTTGTGGAGAAGTTGATCACCCGATAGGTAGGTTAGGTAGCTTGACTGATATTGCCATTTTGATCGTCATTCAAGATCTAAATCTTGAACACCCAGCGCCGGGCAATGTTATAAATCCATAGTCCACACCGGAGCAAAGAAATTAATATTAACAAACAAGAGGCCTTTTTTTCTAGGTTTTCTTTTCTTATGCAAATGAAAATACTGAACTCACAGTTCCTCCTTTCCAACATCTAATTTTCTGTTATTTGAACTTAATAAAATGATTCTTCCCCCTTTTCATATTGGTGTAACCATTTGACATTTTATTTTTTTAACTATAGGTTTTAAGTATCAGATCTGTTCATTATTCCTACCCTAATTTGACTACCTATTGTTTAGAGATACTTGTAGAGATCGATGAAATTCTCGTATCTAGTCACTTAAAATTTGTGAATAAACTATTCAAATAAGAAAATCTTCAATTTCTATTTGAATTTTATTTATAAACACTATTAAACAATTCACAAAAAATGGAAAACGAAAACGGATTATGTGGATACTCGTATTTCTTAAGAAACCAAAACTCCAAAGCATTGGAATGGGCCGGTGAAGAAGAGAAACCAAGCTTGACATCGAGTCCATGACCAAATGTCCAATTAGAATATATGTACTTGATAAATAAGCCCAAGCCCAAGCCCAAAGTCCAATTCTTCCAGGCCCACTCCAACGAGATCCGTAATGACATCTTTTTATCAAAAAGTTCGAAGCCTTTTTTTTGGTTGAAAACTATAAGAAATATATCTCATCGGATCATAAATATGAGACCAGCATCCCTCATCTCAGCTATTACATCAAAAAGTTCGAAGCTAGATGTGTGAAAAAATTCCCTTGTAAGCAACAAGGGGTTTGACGGGTGATTTACGAGTTTTGCTCTCTTCCTTAACTTCTTAGATTCAATAATTATGTTAGCATTCAGAAATTTTTTTTTCTCTAAATGTACAAAAACCGATGTGGCGCGTGCCATTAAGACCGCGCGAAGAAATTTAGGACTAAAGTTAGCTTAAAGATACCCCTATTCAAAAAAAAAAAACTCGTTCCTTGGGAATGGTCGTGGGGTTCGCATAACGAAGAACCGCCAAATCTAAATCCAAGCAAATTTATCCAAAGATATTATAGATTTGTGGGTAATAATGCTGATTCGTCACCTTGTCTACTTCATCAACAACAATCCGAGGATCACCAACCATATCCAACTCATTCAAAAAAAAGGAGGAAAAAGCAACAGGGTAATGAATTTTAGTCGATTGCTCACTGAACTTGAATGGTTAGATATTCTACTTAGTGTTACCAATCTTTTAGGTATCACACCATTCCTATCTAGCACCCATTTCTTCTAATTTGTTTGTTTTAACAAGCTGATTCCTGACATCCATCAAAATATGCATTACGAGCCAAGTTATTCTTTTGCGAACAATTTTTTGTTGATATTCTGCTCGTAGAAAAACAGCTACAACCCCCCTCATAGACACAATTAATAGTTGAAATGAATAAGTAGTTAGTGACATTTCTATTAACACTTTCAGCTATTATTTTTAGCAATAACTTTTATGCATTGCTAAATAAAGCCACCAAAATATTTAAAGACTATAATTATCGCTATACGTGATGTCGTAGTTATCTTCCCGCAATCCAGATAGCAGCTAAAGTTTATGTTTCTTTTACCGCTCTCACTAATGCAAGGAAGTCTTAGTTTATACCGCTCCTGAAAGATACTCAATCATACTACAGGCTAATTAAAGGCATCACTTTAAAACAGTTTTTCAACGGCTGCGGCTGTGTACGACGGGGGCGGCAGCTATGTACAATGTATTCTTCCATGCCACCGATCATGCGTGTCCTTAAAAACTTCAGATCTAGGTCAGACTTTCATTTTCAAATCTGGGTATGACTTCCTCTTCCTCCTCCTATGTCGTTGTGTCTATCGGCTCCGTACCAGCCTGGCCGTGCCTGCCTGTGCCTCCGGCGAAGTCCACGCCAACAAAGACTCGGTGGGGGAAGGATGAGGTGAATCTGTCGTTGTCGCTTTTGTCAATCCGTTACTATGAGAAGATGAATTTCAGTAAGCGAACCAAATGAATTTGTTAATCGGATCCCAAGTTTGCAGTAGTTTGCCTTTCAATCCCTCGATTGTTGGGTTCTATGTTTGTACGAGTTATTGGATCTTAGATCTACTAAGCATGGTTGTAAAGACAAAACTATTGATAATTCGATCATGTACTGCTTCTAATTATTATTGTGATTGGTCTTGTTGTTTGGATCTGTGGCTTCATTGGAGAGAGAGAGAGAGAGAGAGAGAGAGACGCACAGAGATGGATATGGGAGTATTTGTTTGGATCTGTAAAACAAGCCAAGAATTCTGCAAAGAAGACCAAGGTGTCATATTCATTGTCGAGGGCATATTGTCCGCTGCATAATGTAGCGGACTAAGGTGTCCTACTCATTTTGAAAAATATAACATCTGGATATTGAAGGGTATGTTTGTCAAAAAATCGTCCGCTACATAATATAGTGGACGGACTATATATATATATATATATATATATATATATATATATATATATATATATATATATATATATATATATATATATATATATATATATATATATATATATATATGGAGTTGATCCGTTGAGAGCACTAACAAAATAGGAGATCTTGCAAACGCGATCTAGCAGTCCACGCCCGATCTGTGGACGGTCCAGATCTTTTCTTTGTGTTTTTTTTAAATCCATCCACTATATTATGTAGCGGACGGTTTTTTGACAAAAATACCCTCAAACATAAAAACAGCCCATCCGCTACATTATGTAGCGGACAGACTTTTTTGACTTTTTTCTATTTCTCTCATTAATGTTCTGACTTTTTCTCTCTCTCTCTCTCTCTCTCTCTCTCTCTCCCCTTTCTCTTATCCGCTACATTATGTAACATAAGTTTTCTGATATTTTTTTTTCTCTCTCTCTCTCTCTCCTTTCTCTTGGCATCAACTCATTCGGGTAGTTCTGGAAACTCATTCCAGAACTCGTAGGAAAGAACGATTTCATTATATCTTCAATACTTTCTTCATCGAAACTACCACTTGGGTTTTCACCCATTTGCTTAGGTAGCTTAAATTCATACTCACAAGAGGAAGGAGGCAACTCTGTTGGCTCTGGCCCCAGTGCAGTGGCAGGTTCACCAGGAATTGGGTTCCACTCAGGCAGTTCATCCAGCTTGGCAATGGCATTCTTGGCCTTGTTAATAGGCCAATCTACTGCTTTGCTGGGTCGGTCATAGCCCGACCAGTCCTGCACATCGTAAAACTGAATGGCAAAGCCCCGTGCGGCTCAAAACCCTCACGTAGCCATATTTATAAATGGTTTCTTTTCAGTGATTCCTCGCGTTGCAGGGTTCCTTGAATTGGACTGTGCACTTTATGTAGACTTGAATTGCATCTCGGTCAAGCATCTACAAAAAGCAGAGAGCCTGAATTGCAGAGGTCAAGTATCTCCAAAAAGCAGAGGGCCTGAATCGCATCAATCTGTTTCAAAGCTTTTCTTTTGATGGTTATCATATGAAAGGAGAAAGAGAGGAAAAGAGGGGAGAGGAGGACGAAAGAGAAGAAAAATGTGGTGAGAGAAAGAGATAAGTCAGATTGAAGAGAAAGGACATAGACAGAGGGGAAAAAAGTCAGAGCATTAATGAGAGAAATGAGAGAGAGAGAGAGAGAGAGAGAGAGAGAGAAAACTAGTCTGCATTATGTAGCGGATGAGGGAAAGAGAAAAGAGAGAAAAAAAAGTCAGAGCATTAATGAAAGAAAGAGGAGAGAGAGAGAGAGAGAGAGAGAGAGAGAGAGAGAGAATGTTAGAAAACTAGTGCGCTACATAATGTAGCGGATGAGCTCTTTTTAAGTTTGAGGGTATTTTTGTCAAAAAATAGTCCGCTACATAATGTAGCGGACAGACTAAAAAAATGCAAAAAAAAGATCTGGACCGTCCACAGATCGTGCGTGGACGGCCAGATCGCGTTTATAAGATTTCCTATTTTTGCTAGCGCTCTTAACGGATCAGCTCCCATATATATATATATATATATATATATCTTCTATTTCATTTTGGTGCACTGAATATTGATACAGTATCCCTCAAAGTTTTATTTTGCAGTAAATGTACTATTCGATATTCCTATACGAACCTTAGTAGCACCACCAAGTCCACAACAGACATGTGGCCGCCCAGAGTAGGCAGTGGTGGTTGATCAAAAGCCAAACAACCTTGTACACATAGTTAAACTACTAGGTTAAGTCACTCATTAAAAATGTAAATCTACGCAATCAAAGAACAAAAGAGAGAGATTTCTTGCAAGAAATAGCAAAATCTTGAATGCGGTGATTGACTTTCTAATGTACATCACGAAGGTCACTAAGGACTTGGACCTTTTCTCTTCCCCACAAGTTTTCCTAACTGATTGCCAATGGCCCAGAAACATTTTAAAATCATAATGAAGTGTAGCAAAAATGCAAAGTCAGATCCCCAGTATTTATGGTTTGGACCTTCCGAGGGTTTGATATATGTAGATCATATACGTAATCATTTTTTTTATAAAGGGGGTCGTCGATCCACATCTATCGGTGGAGGTTCTGGACGGTTCAAATGGGTTTTCTATACTTAGTAGCGGTTAGGAGCCCACTCGGGATTCAGAAAAATTTAGTGGCGGTTAGACGGAGAGTTGGAGATATCTTGCGCTAGATATGGATCGGTTTCCTCATATATGAATATATTTGTAAAATAGCCTTGATCCTAATATGGAGAAAGATTTCTATTACCAGTATTTAGCAAAAAAGAATAAAAATTGGCTATGTACACAAATTTACGAAGAGAACCAAGAAAGAAGAAAAATGGACCGAAGAGAAGTGACAACAATGCAGTTAGGCAAGTGGTTGCACTTAAGAGGCGTGAGTAGGAGAATGTTTTGAGTCTTTTGGACTTTTGATGTCCGGTATGCATTCTACTTACCGAAGCATGTTTCGGACAACAGCGCGCGGGTTTCATTTTTATTTCTAGGAATTTTGTGGTATGGCCAACCAAAAACTAGTGAAGGAAATGACACTTTTAATTTACTTTCTGATTTGAATTTGGCAACCGATGAGAATAATGTAGTGATAAAAATGCGTTATTTCTCAATGTGTCATAAGCACGTATGACGTATCGTGATAAACATCCAACTCAAACTAATTGGCGATGAGAGGAGAGGCACACAATACTTGTGTTGAAGTACTATTTGTTATTTACGTGATGTGAGATTGATACCTGATAGAGATTTGTATCTCACAACATGTATAACATAACAAGTCAATTACCTTTATGCAACCAGTTGTAGCTCTACCAACATCCAATGTACCGGTAATACCACTAAGACAAGAACAACAGACATTTGTATTCCGTAAGACATGGGCCGTATCAAACTCGAGCTTTTCTAACGCTGGGCAAGTTCGGTATTACACTTGGTGCCAGGAAAATTTGCAACAAATGTCATCTACTCTCCATGCATTATTGTGTTTTAGGTAATCAACTATGGCTAAAACATGGAAGTGAAACAGATGATGTAGCTAGCCTTACTCAGAATCTAGACATAGACATCGGTGTTGTCTCTAATGCATGTTTACAGAGTCAACCCGAGTGGTGTCTCACTACAAACAAACAGATTTTGCTACGATAAAGAGTAGATCCAAGGGTTGCAACTGCCACTCGTAAATTTTGGTAAATTATGTGACCCCAACATTCAATAGCTACAACGGATAACAACCCAACACCAACCCTGTCTTCCTTTACGCCTAGTTTAAAATGGCTCTCTTAGTCAGTGCTCCCATATCGCGTCCCCAAAACACACACACACACGCACAGTGTGAGAAAGAAAATGGTGAACTTAGTAGCAGTACAGAGGCCATTGATGAACAAACTCATGAAAATGGCCGGAGTCACACCCCACACAGTACAAATCCAACCGGGCACGGTCATGAACTTTTGGATCCCAAACGAAACCATCAACAGACCCAAAAAAGGCCAACCCGTCACCACCACTCCGCCCAAGCTAGATAAGCCCGTGGTAGTACTCATCCACGGTTTTGCAGCCGAGGGCATGGTCACATGGCAGTTCCAGATTGGCTCCCTCGCCAAAAACTACTCTGTCTACGTCCCGGACCTCCTCTTCTTCGGCGGCTCCATCACAGACACCCCCGACCGGTCGCCTACGTTCCAGGCGGAGTGTTTGACAAAGGGGCTGAAAAACTTGGGGGTTGAGAGGTGCACTGTGGTGGGGTTTAGCTATGGTGGAATGGTGGCATTCAAGATGGCGGAGTTGTATCCTGATATGGTTTCGGCGGCGGTGGTGTCGGGTTCGATCCTGGCAATGACCGACTCGATAAGCGATGCCACGCTGAGTAGTCTGGGGTTTTCATCTTCTTCAGAGCTGTTGTTGCCAACTTCCGTTAAGGGTTTAAAGGCACTACTCAAAGTTGCTGCTCACAAGAAGCTTTGGTTCCCTGATCGCCTTCATAAGGATTTTCTCGAGGTTTGTTTTACTTTTTATGAACCCATTACTTGTTGCACGTCATGATATAGATACGACTCGTATGATACGAGTTAACTGCATAGGTTGGTTTTCAAAATGTCAAAGGAAGAGAAATTCAGCAGACGTCTGTAACTAACAGTGGGAAGCAAGAATAATAGTACAGTTCTTAGGCTTGATCTGCAAGTAATTTCCTGACTCTCTGCCGAATCTAACACAAAGTCGATGTGTAATACAAAGTATTTTGGAAGGCATGAGAGGGAGAGGGAGAACTGGAGGAGGCGTGGTTTGAATCTGAATTTGCTACGCTAATGATCGGACTTAATTAACCTCCATTCACGACGAGATAAGTATCGTATTAATCTTGAACAATTTGTCCGACTTATGGAGCTTAGATGAGCTGTGTTCAGGACTTAATTAACCTCCATTCACGACGAGATAAGTATCGTATTAATCTTGAACAACTTGTCCGGCTTATGGAGCTTAGATGAGCTGTGTTCAGGAGCTTGAGCCGCGTTACGTTAGTGTGTCTGTACAAAGTCGTGTCTAAGGCCACACCTTAGCTAAGGTTGGCACTTTGATTTGTGAGAATTCATTTTCTACATCTACACGGTAAAGCATAAATCTTTTTTTTTTTTTTAATATTGGGCTACATCTTATTGCTGTGTCAACGGACCAAGTCAATACAAATGACTCCACCACACCTTGACGCATAAAACTACCAATATCATGGGAACCGGTCAGCTTACAGCTTCTAAGCTAACCATGATATGTGATGGTCAAGGGTTCTCAAAATGAAAATGCAGAACACCACGAAAATGTAGACTCAGTAGTGACATAATAACAAGCACATTAGATCTCTTCAAAAATACAATATCCTGTATCAGTTCAATTGTCATTGTTTTCCATATTGGCCTCGTTCATTCATTTTCAAATTGGGAACTTCAGTGAATTATCCGGTGACCAAATGCTGACTGGTAACAGGTGATGTTCAATAACAGAAAGGAGAGGGGTGAGCTACTTGAGGGTTTGATAGTAAGTAACAAAGACACTTTTATCCCCAGTTTCCCACAGGTATGGAAAGTAGATCCGAGGGTTTTCTCATTCCCATAATCCCTTGCGTACTTGGTATTTGCATAGTCTATGACCAGCATCATGACGTGTTCATTTTGCAACAGAGAATACATCTTCTATGGGGCGAAAATGATCAGATTTTCAAAGTGGAGCATGCCCAGAACATGAGAGAGTGAGTATATAATAAAAAAAACAAATTAAATTCTTGGGCACCTCTGAAGAACTTTCAATCAGTGTACCACAAGCAAACACTGATTAATTTTGTTAATTAATACCCTTTTCGACATATTAATTAAAAGGCCTGAATTGACCAGTAACTGGCTTTGCTTGATGTGATGACAGGCAACTCGGGGGAAAGGCAACATTTCGAGGCTTAAAGAAGGCAGGTCACCTGGTCCACCTAGAACGACCCTGTGCCTATAATAGGTGTCTCAAGCAGTTCCTTTCTTCCCTGCAAGAAGATGAGGCCAAGAATTAACAAACTTTCATTTATTAACTTATGTATTGCTATTTGTCTCACAGTAGAAATGCTGTGTTTATTTGTTTGTGGTATGAGAATAAGGTCTCATGTATCTGAGGCGGGGAAGTTCTATTATATGAATTGGATGGATCTCTACTGCCTGAGTCTGCAATCTTACAGTTTTTTACAGCCCTTTTTGGTTCAATCTTCAAAGGAAACAACAAAAATTAACTTTGAATGTGGAAATAGTGGATAGCAACCTACATGCCCCCCTAAGGCCGTCAGAAAATATATACCTGTAAACAGATCACGTCAGAAGTGGGCTTGTGCAAAAATTATCATCTGAACGACCCCTGGATTTCTTCTAATGTTCTTCCTTTCGTTTCGGGGACCCAAAGTGTCACGAAGACTATGGTAAAAGCTGACACTAGGGCGTAGATGGTAAATGTACCTGTTATAAGACATACCATTTAGTAAAACTGGGTAAGACACATGAAGAAGTCAAATAATGCACACGTGCAGAGAGAGAGGAGGCACCTCCACTGCTCCAAGTCAAAAGTAAGTTTGCCGTCATTGTGACAACCCATGCTGTAAACCAATTGGCCAATGTTGCTACACTTCCCGCTAGACCTTTGATGTTCACAGGAAGTATCTGAAACAAACAATCTAGATCATAAGAAACTTGAAAGAAGTGGCTCACTAGATCATACAACAAAGACCTGCCACTAAGAAAGTTCAGTACCCAACAATATCCAGAGGATTAGGATAGATAAGAGCCACGAAATATAGATGATTTTCCCTGATTGCCCATGTAAAAACTTGAATACACGTTAAAATTCTACATGTTCAGAGGGTGAGCCTTGGGCAGCGGTAAGGTTGTTTTGCTGTGACCTGGAGGTCATGGGTTCGAAACATGGAAATGATCCCTTCACAATAGTGGGGGAAAGACTGCGTGCATCAACCCTCCCCGGACCCTGCAGTGGCGGGAGCCTTGATCACTGGGGATGCCCTTTTCTTAGAGACCAGATATTTCATACATATGCGGAAAGACATGGCAATGTTAACAAAATCTTTTCTTTGATGGCTTCCACGTGGTGCTTACACACTTAACAGGCCATTTTGTAGTCAATGCTTATTACTATGGTGTCAACAGTTCCTTCAAACTCAATATGAAACTAACCACTGTCATAATATAGTTAAACTTAATCCCTTGCATGTCTCCTCTATAAAAATCATACTTAGTCAGTCTATTTTTGCAAGTGTCAGTTTACTAAAATGCTTCAGTATGAACTGTAAAGTGAAAAGTCGCATACATGGTTCTAATCTCGATATGGGGACAGGGGTTGGGTTAAATTTGGACATCCAAGGCCTATAGATAGGCTTGGCAAAAGCACTTTGCAACATAAATACTCAGGAAGGTGACATAATTAACGCAGTGTTCCGTCCGAATTACCTGTGAGTCAATAAAATAGACTTCCTTGCCGATAAAATGTTAGACAAAGCCTTGCGTCTGGCGTAATGAAGTACCAGAAAAACGCAAATCTCAAAAGCTAGTAGGTGTTTGACACCAATTAGCATCATAAGTTAATTCGAGCGGTAACATTAGTTACCTATAGGAAGATGGGCAGTTTCAAAATCTCAATACTTACGAAAAAATAAACACCGCTTGGTGATGATGAAAAGGTTAACAGAACACTAAAATGTCTGGCTAAGGTAACTGTTAAAACAACTTCCTCCCAAATAATGTCATGCACAGTGCTACCATTGACATCCTAGAAACAGGTATCTTTGCTGATATTGTAAGCAATATACCTCAGACATTATGATCCAAGGAATAGCTCCAAGTCCCAAAGAGAAGCCAATTACCAAAGCCTGGCACATGAATAGGAGACAAATAAGCAGCTGCTGAACACGGACTTGAACAAATAGCTGCATGGGTGAAGCACCCAGGCATCCCCTCGTGCACATGCAAGCAAACAAGAGGAACAAAGAAAAACTAGAGAATCGAGTGTAAGCAATGGATACCACAAGTCCGATGAGTGACAATATTCCCAAGATGCTATACAGCTGAGAACTATCCGATACAGAACCCTAATTCCAAGGGAAAAAAGTAGAAAATGGAAGAGAGTAGAATTCTCAGGGAGCAGATCCAGCATGGATAAAAAAAAACAAGACATCTACAGAGGATAGTCCACAAAAATTATCTGACAAAGAGCAACTATATCACTGACCTCCAGATAAAACGCAGCAGCAACAAGAAGGCTGCTAGCAGTCATTAGAGAACCGGACACCTGCAGCGAGAGCAAGTTATTCAAACCCAGTTTTTCTATTCTGCATCTTGTTATAAACTCTAGAGCACCTTGACCAAAAAATTGTGAAATTTTGCTAAACGCACAATGAGAAGAATCCTGCGCCCAGCTTTATCCACCAACCATGTCGTAATCCCAGTGACAAGGACCTACATAAATGACAGGCTCTGATCAAAGATCAGAAGATTCTATCGCTTAAATGAACACAGTACCTTATACAATGATCCGTAGTTACCTGGATGGCCCCAAGTCCAAAAGTTGCAGCTTTACTGGATGAAACCCCTGTTCAAATTTGAGACAACAAAACAAAGAATTTATCTCAAGTACCGGGACAGCAGCCACTTTCCGCTTTCAGGGCCTCTACGATACTAACATCCAAATTCGAATTCTAACAGTGACCGACCAAGTCCAAAAATAAACAAAACAGAACAACAAAACGACAAACTCAGGTAACAAAACAGATGACACTCATCCTGGCGTAAGTGAAGCACTAAAGAAGCTATCTTCAGACAATCTAACATGGCTAGCAGAAAAATAAAGCAGGCAGCAGTATTGTTTGTCAAAGATAGGTGAGACTCATGACATTCAAAGAGCTGGTCTAGCAAAGGGTAATATGGATTTCCTTCTACAGATATGTCAAAGCCAACTCAAGTAATGGTCAACCTTAAAGAGAAAAGTTATAATCCAGTGTTTGGGTCTATTAATTAGAGCACTGGCAACGGTCACACTCTTCAGTGAACGTAAAGTAGGATGCAGTCAAAAGAAAACATCACCAACACGCCATTAAGCTTTAGGCAGCAAAGGGGAAGGCTCAAATTCTAATGATCCTAGCAGCTATAAATCATTACCATATCATCATAACAGGAACGAGAAACTCACCATTCCAGGAGAGGCACTGGGCTGAAAGCACGATACCTTCCCAGGTACATGACTCGTGAATGGGACTTGTCCTATATATGAGATGTGCACCTCAACCAGTACTACAAGGTAAAGTTTTTCCATCGGAGAACTGAAACTCAAAAGTATGTTGGTTTCGGAATCTACCTCTTTCTCGCAGAACTGTAGCGTTTCCTTTCAAAGCCCGCATTGTCAACAACGGACATTACAAATACGAAGGAATCTGACGCTGTACTTACTTTTAACTTCTATCACAAGGCAATTTTGCAATATGACGGCATATGAGAATTAGCTCTCTATGTGCTTTAGTCTTGGTATCCTTCTGCATCACTTGGTTGGAAAGATTAAAACCAAAAGGGTAGGTAGGAGGAACGTTAAGGCAAACCTAAGGAACCTGAGGCATACAAACTATAAAATGGTATAGGATCCCCGGCGAGAACCACTTATGCTAAGATGACCAAAAAAATCCCTAAAACCCCAGGAGATACTATTCCAACTATACTCTCAACTTAAGCCAACAACGCACAACACTTAGGATGGAGCTTCGAGTCTGTAATCTGAATCACCATAAGACCAATTCCTTTCTTTCCAAAGGGACCAGAGACGGGCCATGACGCTTCCGTAAATCCTGACTAGCACTGGTCCCTTCCAGCCTCTGAACAGCTCAAAAGTCATTAGGAAACAGCAAATATCATATTTTATACACAACCTTAAGATGTAGACGAGGATGATTGACATTCTCTTACCTATCTTATGCTGCGCCAATTTTGGGTTAATTTGCAACATTTCCTCATATTAAATTATGATTAATGAACCGGTGACGCGCAATAAATTGCAAAACTTGGGTGGGGTCCCCACTTGGGGCTAAAGCATGCCATATGCGTCTCGCAGGAAAACCCGAGGTCTACTGCTTAAAACTGCACAAAGGGACCTCATTGAGGATACCCTCTTTGAGCTATGCTGTCCCTTTCAGAGAGTCCTGCCAGGGATGGAGACCATCCTCATAATAGGAACCCAGGAATGAATGAATGGATTCAAGTTGCTTTATCATACAAATCTCTCCTCAACCCCAGATTTCATTCTTTAGTATCCCCATCCAGAACATCTGTTCTGCCACCACAAACATCCGTATCCACAGCCACAGAGAATAAGTCAGGCAACCTTGAGAAACAACGCCTCCTCCCCACACCAACAACCCCTTACCCACTTACTGGTTCCCGTTTCTTAAAACCTTATCCGCTTCAAGAGTGATGCCCTTCTGAAGACCCACCCCAAGCAAGCCTCCCCGGAATTTCAACCGTGATAATCTATCACGAACCTCCAATTAATGATTTTCCTAAGGAATCACCCCGCCTCCGTCAACCAATCTGTAAAGCCATCAATCCAAGAAGACCTAGTTGAAACAATGGAAATCGTTGATTCCTACGCCTAACTCTGTGTCCGGGGAGCAAACTTCTTTAATTGCACGGAGGTTATTATTTATGTGATTCAGCATTCCTCTTTCAGAGAAAGCCTCTACTGGATTTGCTAAATTTCTTCTTTACTAGACGGGAAGGAGAAGTGAGAGACAAAAAACTTAGGAATGTCAGTGTAATTAGAATGAACGTTAGTCGACCGTCCTTGGAAAGACTCCTTCTAAGCTATATCGGATCTCAAAAGGACTTGGACTTATATAATTCCCCCATTGAGAACCTCAGATAACTGATGGGCAAAGAGCTTGCCCGACATCTCAAAGTCGGCCAAACATGTGGAATCGTTCAACATGCAACACTTGCTCAGGGTGCTCAAGTGTCCTGGCACTCCTCAAATCAAATCAGCAAAGGCCAGATATATCTCAACTAGTCTCCGGCCACCTTGCCAAAAAGTTACAGTGATAGGAGTATTTCAATTCCTCATATAGGCCTGCTGGGAAACGAGAAACCTCGTACATTTCTTTCAAAGAATATTAGAGAAACTCTCTCTGGACCTCGATACTAGTAAATGAAGTGCTCTCTACTTTAGGTTCCAGGAAAGAGGTGAACTCCCACCGTACTGATTACAAGATTGGCCATAACCAACAATTTGGTTGCCAAATTTTGTGTGTGTCTAAAACACGTTATAGATAAATGAACCTATCACGAAAACTTCGCCCATATATGTCTGACGATCCTTAAGTTGCAACTTGGGCTGAACTGGCCGAACCTCACATGTTCATGCCAGAGTAATAGCAATCTAGTCTAGAAAACATTAAACGGAGTGGCGACAGGCCATGTTCTAGGCTCGAGTTTGGAATGAACTTAAGCCTGTCCAAATCGTATGTCTAGTCAGTACATGTTAGGAAGTGAGGGAGAGGAGGCTGAACAATTGATACCCACCTTGGAACCCAACTCGACTTAAAAGCTTAAGCCAACAGGTCTCGGGCCTTGTTTATATCAACTCTTCAAGACATACTCATCTTTCCGATAATCCACCATTTTTCAAACTAATTTTTTCCTCTTCAACAAGCCAAGTGCTATTGCAAGAACCAACTTTGTTGACAGGTTGCCATAACTATGCTACAGGTTTTAAGCAGATTCAAGGTGACACCACCAGGACGGACCGCACGTGCAACGGTCTTCACAAGAACCAGCCACACCACTAGAGCAGACTGGTGCAGGTACCTGATGCTTGGAATTTGGAGAGTCCTGCCCAGGCTGCAACTTTGGGCTCTGATACAGCTGCTTAATGTGACGCTAGTTGCTTCAGTTGTATCAATACGTACACAGTAACTACACACACACACATATCACTAGCATTTGAGTTCGTACATTTTAATTCCAAAAAAGGTTTAGAATAGAGTTCACCCATATAAGCTTGAATAGTTCTCTGCTCCATGCTTTTTAGGCTATGCTAGACATCCAAAACTTTGTTTTATCAACTAAAAGTGTATTAAGGAAAGTACCGCCATAGGGGGCAAACCCGTGTACACGGAGCATACAAAAACAATAAAAGAAACATCAACGAAATCTAGTATGGGTCCGGAGTGAGCTGGATGACCAAGATCAAAAAGATTTCAAAAAGACTTGCTTCACACCAGACAAATTTAACGATGCTCACTTTTACATGAAAGGTAGAGGCTACAGTAATAAAAACAATGTGAGTTGTTGCCTGCCACTGGATGTCCAGCAAAACTATTCCAATTCGTAGTCGTAGGATGTTAGGTACCAGTTTGAGAGTTCCAAACTTTCATCTCTTACATTTTGAGCTAACAAGGGGATTCAGTTCATAGCTCAAAAATATCCGTACTATCCAAACTGCAAGTGCATTTCAATGCCTTGCTGAAGACACGATGGTTTGCCATGAGGTTCCTAGTAGGTTACAGAAGTTCAGAATGAACACCTCACCCCAGGTTCACCGTCTGAGGTTACATTTAAGATTTATATGTGAAAATGAGGTTAAAGAAGAAGAAAACATATACACAGGTGCATATATATTTGTGTGCATCCATATATAAGAAGGAAAATTAATACATAAATTGACGCAAATATGGCAGTTTGGATATTATACTAACCGGCAGATTTGAAGATATTACTGGAATAGAATAGAACACCATTGATACCACTTAGTTGCTGAAGCATAAGCAATCCAATTCCTACCTGCAACATATATTACCCAACAGAAAGGAAAATTAAGTCCCGACCTCTGTCAAGTTCCATAGATGCGGAAATTGAAATATATATTCAATCACAACTTGCAACATCTTTTACCATCAAAGGATACCAATATCTTTTCCGCTTAAGATCAGAAAACCGGATGGTAGATCTTTTGCCTGATGATGCCACAGATCTCTGTTGATAAAAGCAAAGAGAGCCCCAAGAATAAAGACTGGTGTGTATGTAGCTCATGTAATGATTTAAGTATTCAGAATTTTAAAAGCAAGTCTTAAGTTAAAAACCGTGGTGCCAGTTTGTTAAACATGCAATAGACATGCTGATACCAGATTAATACCTTGATCTCATTTACTTCAACAGAAATGTCTGTATCAAAACCCCGTAAAACTTGCAAAGAGGTTTCAAAATCCTCCGTCAACCCCATTTTGGCCTAGATGTGATACCAAATGTCGGGAAAATCAGAAAAAAAAAATTATGAAACCCAATGAATTTTGTGATATGCAAGTCATAATTCTTACCAGCCAACGAGGAGATTCTGGAATGAAAAATAGACCAGGTATCAAAAATGTACAAGGCAAAGTTCCTGCAAATGTGCAGTATACAGGCCAATGTTAAAGTTACCACTGGTGGACCTATTTAAGTAGAAATACTATTAATTCCAAGAATATCAGAAGAACAACTGAGACTCTTCAACTGTGAAAAGTTCATGCCGAAGGAACAATAATGATATCAATGGGGAATACAATTTAGTGAGAGTAAAATTTTTTTATGAACTTTCCACAATAAGCAATTAAAATAAAAAAAAAAGAACTTAATCACAAGGAAAGAACAAAGTGTAGGAAAGAAAACCTATGGCAAAGCACAGATAGTTTTTTAGCACTTCCCCCCGTAAGGGAAGATGCATCACATCGTGACATTGTGATCTATAGCCTAAGAATGACGCCGATATCATGTATTCTACAACCGATACAATAGGGGATGAACATATGATTAGAGGTTATATTCCAGGATATATCCAATTTCAGTAATTTGTTTTGTTTCGACCAGAGAGCATATAATCAATCATCAATACATCCAAAAAACTCATGAGCCATGCTGTCGTTTCCACATTGCTTTAAACATTTAGTCTAATCTATTGTTGTCTCATCATTGTTGTACATTTGGACTAATTTCCGTTCATATTACTGGTCCAAAATTTATAGCCTATCAAACAACTTAAGTCTCTTCAAATAATTTAAGTAACCCGCAATATAACTTTCTGGTTTAGCAATGGAAGATTCACACTGAAAATCCATGTAGACTTGTAAGCATATATCTTGACAAAATACTTGGACCTATATTAAAGGCTACCATTATAGCAAATCATTGCTCCAAATTAAAAACCAGTCATAACAGCCCACCTACAGCTTGAACCTGTAACTAGAAAAGTATCCTTTACATTAAATGTTGAAAAACAGTTTTACTTTGGTCTAAGGTTGATGATAACCCTTAAGAAGAGGTTAATTTTTTGCCAAGAATAAGGTGCGGATATGCAAATGGAGTTTCTCCTAATGGTTACTTATTTAGTGGGTTCATTCATAAACACAACCACATTCTCTAATGTTACATTTCTTTACCTGCTCCTTTTTATGTGTCCAACATATGCAATAAGCTTAAGTGAGCACCATTCGCGCTTAAGTTGCCCCTAGACAGTGCCATTGGGAATTACAATCAAGAACACGCATGCCTGGTAGAGGTGAGGTGTGAGAAACTGGGCATGTGCAATGCATGTGATCACAAGTTCAAGTCGGGTGAGAACATGGTAGATGCAGAAGACAGATCATGGGAGAGAGTCATTGATGATAGCAAAGTGGATATATAAACAGAAAAGTAAAAGGAGAGAATATTAGCACTCACATTTACAAATTCTGGGTGACCAGTTAAAAAATACTACATAATATTACAAAAAGCACTTTTTGCTTGTTATGGTGTTATAATGTTTGCAGTCATGACATCGATAATATGCAAGTTAGAGGCCAAGACGAAGACAAGCCCCTGTTTCCCGGATTTCGTGGGTAAAAGTACTTCTATAGGGCCAGTCTGGGGCTGGTCCTGCTTTTGAAAGGTGGTTATGCTCGAACGCAGTTTCAGCATTTGGGCAAATGAACCTCCTTTCAACGCAGAAAATTGTGTTCAAAATGCTCAAAAGCAAAACAAGCTTATAGCCAACCGTATCAAGCAAGTGCTTTTATGTTTAGGAAGTGCTTTAGGGATTCTCAAACGCAATGTCAAGCATACTCTAGAAAACTTTAAATTGCGGAATTCAAGCTCCTCAGTTACAAACTTGGAATTGATATAAGGACAGTGATTATTAGAAAACTTTCCACTTTTTTTGCGCAAAGGTGCCTTTGTATTCAAATAATTTGTTGGACGCTATTTTTCCTTGCTCTTTTTTTAAATGGAGTTTACTTTCTTCTCTGAAAAAAAGAGCAAATATCTAGCCAGAAAGATTTCAGAATTTCAATTCCGTACTCTTGCTTGTAAGGGTGCGAGTTCACTTTCCTCCTGAACTGCAAAAAACGAGGGGGAGAAAGCCAGAAATACAGGGTACATAAGTGGCATAGTATAGCAGGAGAGATGTCATGTGCCAGCCAAGGTTTGGCAACACAAGGTGTCTCTTATTGTCCTAATAATTAATAATTCTTGAATAGCTTTTCAATTGAAGTGGGAAAGATCGGCAAAATTAAAAGCAACGACTCACCTAAAATGGCAAGCACTCTCCAATGAAGAAAAAGTCCCAATAGATATGCTAGCATTATTCCAATAGTGACTGAGAGCTACAGGCAGATTAAGGAATAGCATCAAATACAAATTATCTTACGTGATTTTATGGGTTAATACAAACACACCCCTAAATATGAGGCAAAATACACTCGATGCCCTTCGCATTTGGGTTATTACACCCGCGTCCCGTGCCATTGAGTGGCTCTAATTGTACCAATGAATAGACACATGGTCCCACAATATATCGCAACTTCTTTTTTGTTAAAACCAAATGATGCTGACTCAACAGAGTATTTTTGGCTTCTATATTTCCCTTGACAACGAGCAAATAAAACTTAGGTCGATGTGGGGGATAAGGAGTGTATTTTCCCTTAAATTGAGGGGGTCAGAGAGTAGATTACTCTCTATTAACTGCAAAAACAAACTTTGAGGGGTTGAATGAGGAAGCAATAGGTGGTAAAAGAAAACCTGATTTACAGATCCAAGGCTTCCTCTCATGTTTTGAGGTGCTATTTCAGCTATATATACAGGCACCTACAAACAATCAAGAAAAGCAGGGGTGGTGAGTTTTTGCATCAAAATTACAGGTTCCTTGTGGCTCAAGGTGCGACAGAATAAAGTAGGAGTAGAATACCGTGTAAGAGATTATGCCGACGCCAAATCCTTCTAACAGCCTTCCCATATACAGAAATGAGGAGTCCTATATAGAGTAATATAGGTACATAGGCACATATATCATGAGACCGATTACATTATGAACCTACCAAATCATTTGAATGATGCTCTCTCACCTTGGCGAATGAAATAGTGAGCCATCCGATTATATTGGGGATAGACGCAATCATTAATGACTGCACTTCAACAGAACAACCGATGCTCAACATGTAATTTTAGAGTAATCAAATGAGAAAATGCAGAAACACCAAACCTAACAAATAATTAATACAGCTCAATCATCATACCCCTTTTCGGCCCATGTATTCCGCTATCTGACCACTGGCGATCGCGCCAACCATGGCACCCACATTCGCCAAAGAGCCGAAAACCGAGAACTGCACACAAAAATATTCAGTTCACAAGCAATTCTTTTATCATGCACACCCTACAGCTCAATATATTCAGACATTTCCCACGTACATATACAACATTTTCCAAAATATAGTTAAACGTTTTCCATATACATTTTCCCCAAAACAGACAAAGATACTTGAAAGAAGAAAATCAAGACCTCTGATACGGAAAGTCCAAGATCGTTTATGATATCGGATTGTGTCGGGTTAGAGTATCCACACTGCAACAAAAACATTACCAACCCAAATTACTTAGAACAAACTTGTAGATGAATGCGGCATAATGGACGTATGGCGCAATGTGACGATTACGGTGAAGCCGAATTGGATTGGGCCCAATGCGACGATGAAGACGCAGAGGAAGACGGAGATGGACTCGCGGATGATCTGAGCGGAGGAGCTCATGATGCTGGACTGCCTCGAGCCCATCCGATACCAGCTCCCCGTGTGAAGCAGCGGCTTCCGGAGCCCATCCTCGGCACCATCGTCTCGCGAAGCCATTGCCTTCGTCTTCTTCGGCTCCCGTGATCCCTTCCGGGGACGATTATACGGTCAGTGGCGACGGTGAAGGCGACATCAGGCCTATGTTACGAATATGACCACCACGTGTTTGATGAAACGCCACGGAGAAACATGTGAGGACAGAGGGGCCGGGGGGTCACCCACGTGTTTGTGTAGGAAGGTTGGTGGGATTCTTATCCAAAATGCACCGACGGTTAGGCGACAAACTTGACACATCAGCAGTATATACGTACCAGTGATTTTGACAGGGGAACCAAAGTACCAGGAGTCTGCTTTGATCCATCTTTTCCTTTTGGAGTAACTTTAACGATGCCTAAATCAGCGGCACATCTGTTCCTCCTTTCTTTTTTCTTTTGATAAAAAAAGAATTATATACCATTGAACTGAAGTTACAATACAGGCACTATTATTGCAACATAGATAGATAGATAGATAACAAAAACATATAATAGTTAGTTGGAATAGAAAGAAGCAATTAAGAAGGGATAACAGCCCCCATGCCACATAGACCAAGATAACTATTTCAAAACAAGGCTAAATTATACCCAAAAATTCAAAGTGAAAACTCTTTAATCATCAGCGATAGTTGCAACTTGTACACTATCAAAGGTAGAACCGAGTATGCTACAAAGTAAAGAATAACGAATTGAGTAGAAACTTGCGATCGGATGTGGTTATGGAAATCAATCGAGAAATAGATTTAGCTAATTAAGAATAAAATCAATCGCTAGTAGACTTTAGGAAAAGCTGGATGAAGTAGAGGAGGACGGGTAAAGTTCACGAGTAATAGATATGAAAGAGAGGACAAGAGTCAAAGGCTAGGCAGTAACGTTTAAGAAGCTCAAAACGAAGAACAAGTGTTTTTATGCAAAAATTGCCATTAAAAAATTTTAATTTTTTCAGAGATAGGCAGTTTCCACAGAAGAGTCCACAGACAAGGAGGAACACTATTTTCCTAACTCGTTGATCTCACCTTTTGGCAAGCAAAAATTCGTAGGTAGTTGACACAGGAAAGAACCATTTCTAGAAGGGTTAATGACAAACTGTCCCCCGAGGTTTATACGTATTTGCACTTCGCTTCCCGTGTTTGCAACTTCGACAAAACTGTTGAGGTTAACAAAACCATTACAAACGATTCCAAAAATAGATGACCGTTGAAATTCAAACGTTGAGTCCGCATGTGCACGGCACACGCTATTTTGGCATGGACAAATCAATCAATTCCCTTACCAAAGCACTCTGAAAACCTTAAACCCCAATACACTCTTATCTCTCTTATCTCTTTTCCTCTCCTAGAACCCTAAACCCCCATTCCCACACTTTCACACAAGCCATTTCCCCTCAAATAGGTCAATACCCATGACCTCAAATTGTGGTGCCAGGGAATGGATAAAAGATTGATATGTAACTTCTCCAAATTTAGCCCAATTCCTTTGCATGGATCCCACCAGTGATAAATGCAGATCAATCCCAGCTACATTTGCACCCTTTATGTCAAGTGGAGCATGTCTCCAACAACAATGCCATGGTTGACTGATAGATAATCTGCTAGATTCATTGACCAATTAAATGACTAATCACCCCCATCATCCATATCTTGCCTTCGCCATAAACACTATTTTCCTACCTCTGTAGACAACAAAAAAAAAACCAACACTTCAGTCTCGTTTGACACTCATTTTTTTCAGTTTTAAAAACTGAAAAAAATAAGCGCATTTGGTAACCCTTTTTTTTTTCCTTCAGTTTAAAAACCAAGTTTTTAAAAACTCAAAAACTTTTTTTTTCAGTGTTGGTTTTTTTTTAGACCACCACCACCCTCCCACCGGAAGCAACTGCTGCCGGCCACTGCAAACCACCACAAAAAAACTGGGGGCCCGTACGTTTACACGTTTTTTTTTTGTATTTGTATTGTATTTTTGTTTTTAATATTTTCGTATTCAATCACAAATTATAGTTGTGTACTTTTATAATTTTCACTATTTTTTCCTACTTTTTTCAGGTTGTTTTCGTATGGTTACATTTTTATTTCCGTTTTCATTACTGTTACGCTAATTTTTTCCTGCTTTTACCCTTGCTCCGAGATGCACATCCTACCCCACCCGACCATCTTCTCCACCTGAACCAACACCTGCCATCTCTCCCTAATTCGGCTGTACTTCTTCATCCCCATGTCAAAGAAAAGAATAAGATGAAATTCCGGCGAGATCTTGGCCATGTGTCACTGATTCGGCAATATCAATTTTGGATTCCGAAAATTGCTTCGGCAATCTCGATCAGAGCAGAACCGACATGCCCTTCCTGAGGCGGCTGTCCAACACCGACGTGCCCTTCCTGCGACGGCTGCCTGCGGCGACGTGCCCTTCCTGTGGCGACTGCCTGCAGCGACATGCATAGAGCCGAAGCTTCTCTTCTGCCTCGCGGCGCGATTGGCCAATGATTTCGCCAACCCCATCAGAGCAGAACCTCGTAGCTTCAAGTGTAGATCTCCTTCGGCCATCTGTCACTGCTTCGGCAATCTCGCCATGGATTCCGACGAGATCTCCTTTGGCCTTGGGAGTTGATCGTGTTCTGACTTCTGTGGGTGAAGAAAGAGTATAGGAAGAGAGAGAGAGACAGAGATAGCTAGGATGGAGGGGCATGGCAAAATTTGTGGAGACAGGATCTGACAAAGAATACAATTCGTGAAAAAAGGTGAAAACACCTTTCGGGTGTTTTCACCTTTTTTGCTACTATTTGGATATTTTTCTCAAAACGGATACGAAAAAAAGATAAAAGTACGTAAAAAAAAAGCATCTTTTTCATCATCATTACAAAAACGAAAATAAAATTTTGTAAACGTACAGGCCCTGGGTTATCAAACACCAAAAAAAAAACTGGGTTATCAAGCACCCACTTGTTTTTGTAAAAAAAAAATTAAACTGTTCTTTAATTTATTTTTTTGGAAACTGAAAACCAAAAAAAAAAAAAATTTGTCAAACAAAGCCTTCCTCTTTCTTTCAATCTTTCTCCCCTTCAGCACCACCCTTCTGTCTCTAGAAAACTGCCATGAAGAAGAGTTGTTCCTCTACAACAATGCTATCCCACGACCACCTTCTGGTGCTGGTGCTTCTCCTCCTCTTTTCTCTCACGGACACAACATCGTCAAGCCAGTACTCTGTTGACTGAAACCTGCCGGAAACTTCTCTGATCAATAGATGATATGACCAGTACCGCCATTCTTGCAATGCAATATTTACTTGAACCCAGATATAATTTACAGATGAGATTCGTCCCTTCCAAACCAAATCCACTTCATAACCGATCAAGAAATGAAAACCCATTTCTTCATAGCGAAGAATTAGCCTTCTCTCTAGTTCTATCTACATATTTGCAGCTATGTAATGCCTTTTTCTTTCTTGTACGCCATTTCTAAAATGGCAAATTGAAATTGTGTGGTCTTTACGCATCTATGATGTTTGTTTTAACATCAAATAGGCTCGAGGCTCATTTACCTTGATTTTTTAGTTTGAGATCTATTGAATTTTCATTGTTATGTCTTCGCCAAACAAATTACTTGCAATCAGAGGGAAGCTCGCCGTGGGGTGTAACAAAGGGGGATTAGGGTTCTAGGAAAGGAAGAGACAGAAGAGAGATAGGATTATAATGGAATTTAGGGTTTTCAGAGAGCTTTGGTAAGAGAATGGACTGATTTGTCTGTACCAAAACGGCATGTGCAGTGCACACGTGGACTTAACATCCGAATTTCAACGATCATCCAATTTTGGAGTCGTTTGCATTAGTTTTATCAATTTCAAGGAACAGTTTTGTCAAAGTTGCAAATACGGGGAGCGAAATGCAAATATATGTAAACCTTATAGGACAGTTTTGTCGTTAACCTTTTCTTGAAAGGCCCAAAACTGCACCATCCACTATTCTTTAGGAGATGGATTCGAAGAATTCGAGTAGCTAAGTCGATTGGAAAAATAGGAAGAATTCATTCTACATCCCAATCTGTATGATTGGTGAAATTAAATTAGAAACTATTTAGTGATACTTACCAAATGCCCAATACTGAGAAAGCAAGAGAGGAGATACATTAGGTAGCCACTAATTCATCCATACAGAAGTTGATCTTCCATCCCCAATTCTCTATTGAAGGCCAGAATCCTTTGTCATACTAGAATACTTTTCCAAACCCATTAATTGTTACTGTAATTTTTTGACTGAAGAAATGCTTGACGCTTAAAATAATGACCTTTAAGGACCTGAGCTATTAAACTCTGAGGCATAAACCAAAATTTGCAAGTTAGTGTAGCAAACAAGGCTAAATTAAAGGATCGGCACATCCGTTCTAAATCACAGGTGTAACTGTGGTTAAGATTTTAGCAAATACTACTAAAAAAGGACGGGTCTATTTTTGCACAATTTAGTTTTGTTTGTATCTTTATTTGTCATTAAAAGATGCAACAGCAACAATTCAGCCTACCTTTTAGTTACAAATAAAGTGTGAACATGCATATAAGACAGTAGAAAAAGACATTCTTAATATTTGAAGCTTAGACATTTGAAGCTGTAATAGCACACTACTCTCACACTAAAGCCTCTTTGTTCAATTGAGGCTAGTTATATTGGATACTTTCCAAAACAGATTTTTGAGACCACGTATGAAACACCAGTGTTATCGATATTTATGCATGGTCTAATTTTTTGTTTGAACAATGAGTTCCTTCTGATTGCCACAAACCATTGCTAACATGATTACCATTGAACTATGTACTCCTCATGTTGAGTGACTAATGAGACTGAGGGCTTAATAGGAAAAAGAGATTAAACTGGTAATAGGGTTTGTTGTTTGCTATATAAAGCAAATTGTCAACGTAAGCTCACATTAACGGGGTCAAGCAAACGATTGTAGCCTATCTCTTCCTTCCTCCCTCCCTCCGTGTCCATGCCCCTTTCTCTTCCTTCCTATCTCTATAGCTTCCATGATCACGCAATTGCACTTGAGGTCTGAAGAGATGGCTCCAAATTTCATCTCCTCCGATGATGAGAATCTAATCGGGGGTCGATTATCAATTCATGATATGTCGCCACTATTTGATCACTGCTTCTATGTACCTTTAACGGGTAATAATTGTAAGTCCTACGTGTTTGAACAATAATTAGCCTTTATTATTCTCGTATACTTAATAATTGATTGCATATACAATACAATTAGCTTTTATCATTAGCCAATGCCTAACACTCGAGCATATAGAATATAATAATTTAGGCAGATTTAAGTGTTAACCAATCGAAACTAGTCTAAGGCTTCTTTGTTTTCTCTCCCGTAACTAGCACGATACATCGCAACGGGGATGTACAAAGTGGGGATATGCATCGTCATAAGATTTTTCCCATGCATCATGGAAAACTCATTTTTATTGGCACTCTAAACTTCTAGATTAAGGTACTAGAGCTTCCAAAAGTTGTGCATTTTATGTCCCCAAATTCTAAAATCTTAAACCAAAACTTGTATTATTCAGGATTCTTCCATCTTAGTTTCTTCATTCTCATATCGTAATTTTTGATCAAAAATTATGCAAGTTGGTGGATCACCGCTACTAGAGTAAAAAGAAGTGGTTTTTCATGTCTTAATAAGGAGATGGTTGGGGTGAGAAAAATGAGATATATATCAAGGGAATTGGGGGAAAGGGGGATGGAAAATTCAATCTTCCGAATAATTAGGTATGAAGGGCATCCAAAATCGTGGCTAGGTTTCATTTTATTGATGATTAATGATTAGGATTTCATATTAATAAACAAGTACAATTCCACGAGAGATATTATGTTTAAAGAAATGTATGAAATCCAAGCACGTCATAAGAATAATTCTTTATTGGGATCACCGTTTCAATCTCACATAATGGTGACACACGCCGCCAAGTTTAGTTGTGAACTCTCAATGACCTCACTGATTGTGTTTTCATCTAACCATGTGGAATTTCCTGACCACCAAATTAATGTGCTAATTTTTATTTTTATTTTGCTCCATTCTTAGTGGATAATTTTTTAAAGTTCCATTTAAACCAAACCAAAATACTTTGATTTTAAGGTTTTTAAAGCTGAAAATCGAATTGAAAAATTTTAACTTAACCAAAGCAAAATGAATTATACTTCATTTAATTTGGATTCTTATGACTTGTTTTTACACACACACACACACACAGATAGATAGATAGATAGATAACCGTTATCATCGCATCTACAATCACCTCTGAGAATGCCTCCACTGCCTTTTTCAACATGGTCTTTCATAATCACATCATCATCGTCGTGAACGATGTTGCCGCGATTGTCCTTCACCATAAGCATGTCATCATCGCCTTAAAGCTACTGTCATCGCTGCCAATTACTTTCATAGAGACTTGCTTTGGTTGTTTTTTAGATCTACTTCTTGTTCACTTAGGTTTCTAGCAACTTATCTTTGTCGGAGTTTCTTTTTGTTCACTTGGATTTCGACCAAATTTTTTTAGCTCTATGATTCTCTTTCCATGAAGCTTTCAACACTATTTGATTTTGCTTGCTTGTCATCTGGGTTTTTGTTGTTACAATTTGAAAATAAAGATTTTTTTTGATAAATGGGTCAATGTACTTTCAAATATCTTCCAAGTTATATATACATGTGTGCGCGTGTGTGTACATTAGGGAAGTCTTCTACGTCGCTATGTCGGAAAGACACTTATATCCATGATCGAAACTTACATATAATAAATCATAAAGGATAGAGATGTCATTTATGTTGAACTTTACAGCCGTAATTGAAACGCTAATCTCTTTTACTTCTCCATGGTTGTCACCACCATCCCCCAATCATCACCATCCATGTTGTCACCATCAACCCCTAACCCCCAACCGTCACCATGATCTCGTCGGCAGCCCAAGTAAGCCTTCGTCGTTGCCCCACCGACCATGACACCCCCCACGGTTGTAGTTGCCACCATCGCAGTGAACCACCAGTGGGATCTAACAAACTGCTAGGGGATTCAAGGACAATAGGGGGCAGGGATTTCACCTGTCTCCCTTCTTTGCCACTGTTGTGCATCCCAGCTGCTGCCACTCTCTTGCACTGCCTGTGGTGGTGACGGTTGGAAAAAAGTGATAATCTAGGTTATGAATACATTTGAGATTGACATAAGAGTACTTATGTCTTTTTGTTATTATGCCATAGAAAAATTTCTATGGCATAGCAACACATAAGCTTCTCTCGTACAAATATATAACTGATACAATAATAGCGCTAAAACTTAAGTCAACACGATCTAGTCGTCCACACTGTTGGCATGGAGCGGACGTCCACCCCATTATATGGTGAATGGTGATTTACCATCCGTTTGGACGTTTGTTCCATGATAGGACAGATGATTGGAAAAACTAAAAAAAAAAGGTGATATGTTTCGTCCATCCACGATGGATGAACAACCAGTTCGCGCCAGCAACTTAGCTTAAGTGCCACCTTTGCAAGGAATCAACTCCCTTATATAGGTAGATAGATCCCTCTCTACCTGTGGAGAACTCCTCATTTTTTGCAACTTTTGTACGTCGTCCATGTGCGATGGTGAACGACCTTGGATTAGACTTTTATTTTGTGTTGTAACTCACTAAACAACTACTCTTTATTGCAGTTAGCAATTGATGAAAGTTGCTCCCAAATTACCCTTGTAACATATATTTTCTCCACTTGTGAAATCTGAAGCCACTAAAGCTATATCCAACCTCTACATCCAATAACCAGTCACCGCCACTACCTGCCACAGCTGCCAACCCCCACCATTACCAAAATGATAAATGCCTTCCACCACCCACCGCCGTACCCACGGCGACTCACCACTAAACCCAGCACCATCATCCCAGCAGCCAACCACCATCATACCAATTTCACCCACAATCATTGCCACACCCACCGAGCAACACCACTATAACCACCACATGACCCACCCTTCAACACCATCCCACCACTACCCGCATCCGCCCACTAATCTACTGTTACTTTCATAGATATAAAGAGAGAAGACAGAATAATCGCCTTACACCTACCACTGTCAGGACAACGACCACTCACCACAGCCCACGACCTCACATTCATCTCAAGTTATTTACATTTTTGTGTTGATCCAAGCCAAAATCACAAAAAATATACATTAGATATGAGCCAAAACCACTAAGATAAGAGTAGTATTATGTCAGGGACCGATTGGAAGGAAGCTAATTTTTGGAGGTTACGCCATGCGGACGCTCATTAGGTGTTTACAGGACGCTTAGTGGACGCTTACTTGGCAATTTGAGGGCAAGGCTTCCCGAAAGTTCAAGACTTCTCTACATTATTCTTTCTTGTACTTGTGTGAATATTCTAGAGTAGTGATGGTAGCTCTAGAAAGGTAGGAGAGTATTCTAGAAGTAGTCTAGAATACTAGAGAGGCTTGTAAATAGTCTAGAGAGTTCTAGAGGGATAATACACACCGTAGGATTGCATGTAATCTCCACCGTCCATTGAGGAGGTGGAGTAGTATATAAAGTCAAGGCCTCACTTGGCCAAGGCATCCAAGACATCCTTGTATTCGAGTATTATAGGCCTTCTCCAAGTAGTAATATATTGGGAATCATTTCCCCAACCTCTTGTGTTCCGCTGCATATTTGTTTCCAACTTCGCCCAGCTCTACAGTTAGGCTGACTTAGCGAGCAAACAGGGGCTTGATCTAGCTAAGTGCCGCTCAGTTTTAACTTAGGGAAGCTCGTTCCATGACAGGTGGTATCAGAGCTTGGTTGCGAAGGGTCGTACCAAGCAAGGAGCAACAATGGTAGGCAAGGATACTCGTGTTGGGACATCAGGAATATCTGAGGAGAATTTGGTCATGGTCGAGCGTGGGCAAGATCCACTACCACCACCCAATGGGAAAAAGGGTGGTCAAGGCCAAAGTAAGTCGAGGGATGTGCTTGCTTCGTTGGATGGCCGAACGGGTCATTTGGAGATTGCTATGGGTGATGTCAAGGATCACGTAGGAATGGTCGAGCAAAATCTACATACGTTGGAGAATCACGTCTTATAAGAGCTCGAGTCACTCAAGAGGGCGGTGGGTGCCCAAGACCAGCTACGTGAAAGGTTCACGGAGTTGTTCAATAGTTTGCAAGAATAACTCAATGTGGTGAAGGTTGGTGTGAAGGAGATAAGGCAAGACACGGTGATGTGCAAGAGAGCTATCTCGGGTGGAGCGGTTGCATTCCTAGTCCAAGGGTGGACACGCCAAAGCCGAAGAAGTTTGAAGGCAAGAGGGATGCCAAGGAGCTCGACAATTACATATGGCACATGGAGCGATACTTCAAGGGTGCTAGCATTATGAACGAGAAAACTAAGGTAAGAACTGCTACTCTTTACCTTACGGATGTGGCGTAAAAAACATTGTGATTTAGATAAGGGGTTGTACACCATAGATACTTGGAAGGTGTTCAAAAGGGAGATTAAAAAGCAGTTCTATCCGGAAAATGTGGCCTACGAAGCAAGGAAGAAAATGAAGGAATTGAGACATAAGGGCTCGGTAAGCAACTACGTGAAGGAGTTTACGACTCTTATACTTCATATTCCGAATATGATGAAAGAGGATCTTCTCTTCAACTTCGTCGATGGCCTCCAAAGTTGGGCCAAGAAGGAACTTCAACACAGGGGCGTGAAGGATGTCGATGAAGCCATAGCGATGGCAGAGTCGTTGGCGGAGTATGATAGAGGTGGGGGATCTCCAAAGTCAAAGGAGGAAGAAGAAGCTTCGGAAGGCAACCATGCCAATGGTGGGGGAAGAAGTCCCAAGGCATGGCAAAAGGGGAAGAATCAAGCTAGCACGAGCAAGTTCGAGGGCCATGGTAAGCTAGAGGAGAAGCGAATCAAGAACAAGCCCAAGGACGGATGCTTCTTTTGCGGAAGGCCGCATTGGGCAAGGGATTGCCTGCGACAAGGCAAGATGGCTGCCTTAGTCAAGGAGAAGGAGAAGTCTGAAGGCGACGCGGTGCACATAGGCTCGCTCCCAAGTCCTATATGCACTCCAAAGGAGGAATGTGCCACAAGTCCCGACGGGTGAGGGACAAGCCTATATAAGCAAGGGGTTGCTCTACGTGGAGGCAAAGTTGAATGGGAAGCCTGCACAAATGTTGGTGGATACGGGGGTGACTCATAACTTTGTGATGATGGAAGAGGCCTAGAGGTTGGGTCTCAATGTGCTTGACGGTGGGGGTTGGCTAAAAATCGTCAACGCCAAAGCTAAGCCCCTACAAGGCGTAGTTCGACAGGTTGAAATATGCCTTGGCAGTGGAAGGGGTTCGTAGACTTCTCTGTCGCACGGTTGGATGATTTCAAGGTGGTGTTGGGCCTTGATTTCTTGCGACAGGTAAATGCCTTAGTGTCACCGTATAATAACGCGATGTGCATTATGAAGAAGGGTTCAACATGTGCGGTGCCTATGTTTGGGGGAACACCTAGTACTGTGACTTCTACTCCTATGCTGTTATCGGGTATGTAGCTAGTGAAAGGAGTCAAAGATGTGAAAGCCAAGAGTGAGTGCACCTACTTGGCATGTCTCAAGAAGGAAGACAACATTGTGCCTACAACCGGATAGCCACCAAAGGAGTTGGTGGGCATCCTTAAGGGGAAGAAGGACGCTATGCTGCGGAAGCAACCATCAAGGGAAGTGAGGAACGTCCTTAAGGTGAAGAAAGGTGCGGCCAATGAAGCTAAAGAAGTTATCGAGGGGAAAGAGAATAAGGACATTATGCCTTACGAGAAATGGCAACCACCTAAGGGAAAGGTGGATCGTGAAGGCAAGCTTGACCAGGGGGCTAAGCCACAAACCGTGGCACCAAGTGGGATAGTGCCACCAAACGTGGAGAAGGTGGCAGCTACATCGAAGGCGAATGGGAGTACTATCAAGCTGATCAAGGAGGTTCTGTAGCGTGATCCCTTAGCCAAAGAGTTGCTACAGCTTGTGAAGAGTGGGAAGACCCAACGGTATTGGGTGAAGGGAGGCCTACTCTACACAAGGGATGGACGAGTGTACGTGCCAAAGTGGAAAGACCTAAGGAGGATGGTCATACGGGAATGCCACGACACTCAGTCGACAGTGCATCCGGGGCATAGACGGACATATGCCTTGGTGACAAAGACATATTTTTGGCCTTAAGTGAAGAAGGAGGTGTAAATGTGTGTCAAGACTTGTCATGTGTGCCGACAAGTCAAGGGGGAGAGTCAAGCCGATGAGGCTAAACTCTTAGGTGCATCGCAAGTTTTGCATGACTTGCAAAGGCGCAAGGTCGAGTACGTGGTTGGGGATAGGACTGAACAGGGACGAGGTGTTCCACCAAAGTAGCACTACTTGGTCAAGTGGAAAGGATTGTCGGAGCACAAAGCAACTTGGGAGTTAGCGGAAGAGCTCGGACAGTTAGGAGACCTCGTGGATCGCTATCACGAGGAGCATGCGACGAGGGCGTCGCGCAATTAGGTGGGGGAGAATGTCAGGGACCGATTGGAAGTAAGCTAATTTTTGGAGGTTACGCCATGCGGACGCTCATTAGGTGCTTACAGGACGCTTAGTGGACGCTTACTTGGCAATTAGAGGGCAAGGCTTCCAGAAGGTTCAAGACTTCTCTACACCATTCTTTCTTGTACTTGTGTGAATATTCTAGAGTAGTGATGGTAGCTCTAGAAAGGTAGGAGAGTATTCTAGAAGTAGTCTAGAATACTAGAGAGGCTTGTAAATAGTCTAGAGAATTTTAGAGGGATAATGCACACCGTAGGATTGCATGTAATCTCCACCGTCTATTGAGGAGGTGGAGTAGTATATAAAGTCAAGGCCTCACTTGCAAACGCAGCTATTCATTGTGGTAAGGATTGTAATGTTATGATGATGGCGGGGAAGGGGGAGAAGTGGCGAAGAGAGTAGAGAGAAAAGGGATGGCAGGAAAGCGCTAACCGCTACTCCTTGTAGCAGCTATGCGAATTCTATTTTAAAAAATGACAGCTCAGCAGTCCGATCAGCTATGTGGATGGCTATATGGGAGTTGAATAAACAGCCATTCATCCACCATTAGATAACAATCAACCCCATATATGCACACGCGCGCACGCATACACACACACATATGTATATGTATGTATAGGTAGATATATGTTAGTCGTTAACACAGAGGTTAAAAAGAAATGGAGAAGAATATGAAAATAAAAAAGTGCCTTATGGCTATATGGATTGCAATGATGGGATTACAATGAGGTTGAGACAAGATAGAAGTACAAAAGTTAAACAAATGATCGGAGACTTAAGAACAAAGCTTTGATGCTGCAGCCAACTGCTATCTAGACCATAAATATGTAGGAGTACAGGACAGAGCTAAAAAGGGGTGAGCGACTTCTAGGGTCTTGTAAGTTTAGGGAGTTGTGGTTATTGTTATGGTGGACGACTACTTATGAAGAAACTGAGAGCGACATAGTTATAATATAAGTAGGTCTGCACTATTTTAGGTATTACGAAAATTCTAAAATAAAATTTAGTAATTTATTCTTTTAGAGGGAATTTCCCCGACCTGAAAACTGTACTCAAAGCCTAGTTGTCAAGTTTCCAAACCGAAAACCTACTACTAAAATATTTTAATTTTTTGGTACGTTTATTTGAGGTAGTTTAAGTTCACCCCGAGAATGAGCCCTTTAAAACTAAAGGAGATTCAATTCATTAACCTTAATGTTACGAGCATCGAATCCCTTTCATCATGCCAAAGTTCATCACTTGTGTTAGTTTGAGAGTTAATAACCTCTATATAAAACAATTTTTAATGACTATTATACACAAGTACATCATATTTCTTATTTTGGTAAGTGGATAAAGATCATATTTTAAAAAAAATTGAACATGTATGGTTTCTAAAAATATCTAAATTAAGGGTTAGCATTCGAGCGAGTGAAAAACAATGCAAGTAATGAAACAGAACCCTCCGGTTGACCTTTATACAAACTGATCAAACAAAATAATAAGCATGGTTCCCATTTGGAAAATCCTTACATTGGTTCGATCGATTCAATTTATTTCTTTTTGAAGGTGTTACAACTGAATCGAACCAAAACCAATCTAGGATAATATACATTCCTTTATAAATAAAAATTAGCTTTTAACAGTTGTTATTACTTTTATTCCAAGTTATTGATAGAGGCCTCTATGACGAGCCGCCTCAAAAAAAAAGTCCACAAAAGTCTAACTCGAGTCGTCATCTTATGTTTTAGGGTTAATTATATATCAACAAGGAAAAAACGGTAATTGACTCTATATTGCCCAAATTAAACTTCTAATCACACGAAACCAGAGATTTTGGGTTCAATGACGAAATTGTATGACAGAGAAGTGTTAGGCACCTCATCATACCCTGATGGTCTCAAACTTGTTTTAAAAGACTTACGCTTTTTATCCCGGATAATAAAAACAGTTTCAATTATAAAACCAAATCTAAAACCTAAGTTTGGTTCTAAATCAACAAATTGGGATCCATTGGCATACGTACTTGATCCACTAATTGGGATCACAACCGCGTAATTCTGATTGACCTTATGCGAGGCGACTTAATTTTTGGTCTTTATTTCCTAAAGACATAAATGAACTCAACCTCTTCTAGTTGATTAGTCTTTGAATTCTTTTTGACTATCTCTTGTTAGTTTAGAACTTAAATTAAAAAGGAAGTCTAAACCTATTAGTATTTCAACCTAATAAAAATCTACTCCTATCAGAATTCTTGTCATAGCCAACTTTTTCTAGTGGTAGAACTCTAATTTTTAGTTTTCTTACTTCATTAGACCAAAATCTGGTTGCGGCGATGAGAAACAAATCTAAGCCTCTAAAACATACCCTTGAATTGGTCCGTTTTAAATGCCCGATTAAAGATTCGAAGTGCTCCATTGATGCAACGAAAATGATTCGTGACTATGAATTATTAACACTACTTTTTGTATATAGGTTTTTAGGCAGAAAAAATAAAGGAGGAGACTTTTTGGTCGTGCTTATATTTATAAAGGCTAAATTGGAAATAGGTTAAAAGGTGTAAGGTACTCTTACTAGATGATTTCTATATAGCCACTAACCAACCGACTAGTTTTTAGATCTCAACTCAAGCAATTCTAAACTAATTCTAGAGGGAAAACAACCTAGTACAGTCTTTTAGATTAACCAATAAATTAATCCAGACCAAATGCTAAACCTCCTATCCTATCTAGGCTTTGTCACGGGCTAAAACCAAACTAACTGGACTGTACCATTTAAACTAGATGAACTGCACTGCTAAGTAGATTGGACTTAGCTAATTAAATTAAGCTTACTATAATTATTGAGCCTGGACTAACAATAATAATAAAAGGCCTATTCTAAAATATGAAGCCCAACAAATTAATAAATCCAAACTAATAAAAACAGAGTGTCTATAGCTTCAGTCCTATTGATACATTTTTCTATGGATTCTGTACTATATATGGTACATGAAAGCAAACAGCTACGATCAATCGAAAAGATTCTGGAGCATTCTCAGGATTAGGTATTGTTCCTCCAATGGTAGTAGTACCAAGTACTTCTTGGCGAGCTCTAATATGATCAGATTTATAAGTAAGCATTTCTTGTAAAATATGAGCAACACCAAATCCCTCTGGGGATTCCATCCACAAACGCAAAGTTTATGGTTGTGCGAAGTGGAATTAAATCCATTTTTGGGGGAATTCAGATTACTGTTCTTAATTAAATAATTTATGGTTGGCTTGGTTAGTGGGACTAATAAAATGAAGTATACATGCTCCGTTTAGAAAATAGCCGGGATAGCTCAGTGGAATTTTCCAAAGAGAAAATGGATTATGGGAGTGTGTGACTTGAAAAATTCTTGGGGTATATGTTTACGACGGGTGGTTAAATAAAAAAAGATATTCTAGAGAACCATTCCCCTTTCAGTTGATTTTATTCAACGATTGACCAAAAGTTTTTTGAATAAATAATAAATTGCATGAACCATTGAACTTTACAACTGATGTCATTTTGATAGTTGAATTTCGATATGTATCAAAGTGACCATTGCACTCGTTAATATGCCCAATAAGGTCATTTTGTTAGCTTCGGTTATCCAATCGATCGTCAAGTGCCCATGTGCGCATGGGCCTTAAAGAATGGCAAAATTGTCGAACCATGTTCTTTTTTCATTTCCTCTCCCCTATCTTTCTTCAATCTTCATCCATAACCTCCCACATGCCACAGCCACCACGACCCCCTATCCACATGCCACAGCCACCACAACCCCCTATCCACATATGTTGCCACCACCACAATCCCTTACCCACCTACGTCGCCATGCAAAGTCCACAACTTTAACTTCTATCACAAACCAGACATCATCCCCATCACCACCCATTTGTCACATAACATTGCCATAGCCCTACCACCAATTCAATCGCTTTAGCCGCGACCATAACAAACCCACCAGTACCAGCCAACCACCAGACACCCACTGTTACTAGCCAGTCCAACACTTCCATAATATTCCACCTCGTTTTTCTACCCGCTTTAAACAACCACCATATTATCGGGTAACCACCACCCGGTCATCTCGTATAACAACCCAACAATCACAACACCATGCATCATTTACCATTGCAACCACGACCATCACAGACACCACCCAACTTAGCATAACTACCACCTAATCCTCACAGCCACCACCTCACCTTAAACCGCTACCACAAAATCATCACATCTGCATTCATAGCAGGGCCACCATCATGGCACCAACCTAATAGTAGTTCAAGAAATTTTTAGTTTTAATGATAATCAAATCTTTACTCCTCAAACAGTTCCAAATTATTGAGCTGGACTAAAAGAAATGGTAGTCAACACATGGCCGATCTACAAATATGCGATGGTGTCAGGTTTGTCTTGATTGCATTAAGGGGTTACAAATGGAAATTGATGAAAGGCTTGTGCCAGTCATGTTAAGTAATAGTAGGTTATGGGTGCATTAGCAGGTTTTGGGTAGTTGTGAAGGTGATAGATTTTGGGAATGTTAGGTGTTGAGTTCAATAGTGGTGGTGCATGTGGGCTTAGGCTATAAATCACTGATGGTGTGTTGGAAACTATGGTTGAGCAGCGGTAGGTTGTGACTACATTAGCTGGTTTTGGGTAATTGTCAAGGCGATAGCTTTTGGCAGTGCTGGGTGTGGAGTTCGGTAGTGGTGGTGCAGGTGGGCTTAAGTTGTTAATCACTAATAACGTGTTGGAAACTGTGGTTGTTAGTGGTAGTTGGTGATGGTTACCAGTGGATATGTTTGGAAAATAAAGTGGAAGACAGAGGAAAAAATAACATGGTTTGATAATTTTGCCCCTAACTTAAGCCCTACCTGCCTCGTACATGGGCACTTAAAAGGCCTTCAGTTAATTAAAGCTAACATAATGACCCAATTAGGCAAATAGACGGGTTAGATGATCATTTGACATGAATTCAAGTCCAGTGACGAAAATGAAATTAGGTGTAAAGTTTAGTGGTCAACGACGAATTTAACCCTAAAATATTAAAAGGCCCAAAAAGACAAATATGACAACTTTCCCTCGTTGACCTAGTTGTATGCACACAGTGCTTTAGTGCATCTAACTCTGATTTCTTCTTCTTCTTCTTCAAACTAATAGTGGTCGGTTAGGTCTCATATCTAATCTCTAATATGCCCACTGCTAATTAATGTAGTTTTTTTAAAGTTAGTTGAATGCTCCCACGGATCTTTTGCTATCCTCTTTCTTTTTGAAATTGACGTTTTTTTTTCTTCATATTCTCACACATACCATCACCCCATAACGGTTGCATAGATCTCTTTACGAAGTTTTCAAAGGTTAATCAGTGTCTCTAGTCTCCAAGAGCAAGTGAGTTAGTGTTTTGTGACTTTGGATGCTTTTACTTAAAGCATAGATTCTCTTTTAGAATAATTAGGGAGATGCTTTTGACATAATCACTTTTGTGTAACGGACAATGCCAACCTGTCCCTCGTTTCTTATGAATGTGATTATGAAATATGGAGCAAATATAGCATGGTTACTGAGACCAATAAAACAACCCTAGAGAGGGGGGCGGAGGGTGAATTGGATCTTTGAAAATTAAAGTGGAATTTAAAGTAAATACAATTATGAATCTCAATAAAATCAAGTGATATTTCAATGAAGACATTAACTACAAAATCTCAAGTAATTATAAAGCAAGAAGTAAACTGATTGAGTTAGAGATACTTGACAAAGAAATTTAAATGGTTCCCCTTGAACTGCCCTCAAGCCTACATCCACCTCTTCCTATAAATCCCTTACAAGAGCACTACATTCTACTAGCAACAATCTTATGTCGAGTCAAGATCAAAACCCTCAACACTTGGTGATATCCCCACACCAAGTACAAGTCTTAAATCCACAACGCTCACCCGATACTTGATAAACCTAAGCCTTAATCACAATCATTTTACAGGAATCAATTATGTATAAAGAAACCATTTTGAAAGGAAATCAGTACAAATAATGTTCTAGTACAATGGAAAGATTAGAGAATTGATAACTTGAAGAATACTCACTTTCAATCAAAAAATGGCTCACATAGGTGCTTTCTTCAATAATGCAAAATCATGAAGATGAAGAGAGAAAAGTTTAATCTATGAGTCTTGATGTTTCTTTAATGATGAAGGCTTAGAATCTGATTCTCATAGTGTATGATAAAGCCCCAAATCATTTATATAGGGAGGATATGAAATATTGCCATTATACGCATTACATGTGCCAAGATGGCTAATATAGTCCACTGTATTACCAACATAGTCAGCGGTGTTCCCTATAAAGTAGTCATTGGGGTCTTGTCCTTGAAAATATCCGTTGAAACTAAATTTCCACCATTGCAGTTGACTGTATTGCCCTACTGTCTATCGGCTGCCTCACATGATCTCCTTTTTTATGTTGGACATAACTTTATCAATAAAAATCGGATTGAGGTGGCGTGTTTTTTTTAAAAGCTAATGAAAAGATTTATCAAAACAAGAAAGATTAGCTCTAAAATGATTTTTTGAGAAAATTTAAGTAAGCACTAAGGTTTACCTGTTTTTCAGAACACACTTGTTTGAAAGGTTATTGTAACGCCCCCAGAAATCCGAGCTCCGCCGCCCCGAACTCCCGGGTCGTTAACCTACTGGTTCACATCAAACCTGTCAAATCCTGTTCACCAACACATACTTCAAAATATTTAATCTGACACCATCTTAAATCCTTCAAATACAGGCTTACAAGACTACTTAACTTAAATTATTAAAGCCTAAGTTCTTTACAAACTCGAGTCCTTATGAACCAAGGTAACGGTACTGACCCACGCAGGGGTCTCATTACACGGAAGTGGCGGCTCACCGGAAGCTCACACAGACTCTAACCCATTCCTGAATCTACTACAGCTTATCGTCACCTGCAGAAGGGAATCAAACGGAGGGTGAGCTTTTGAGAGCTCAGAAAGGTCGTACAAGGACTACCAACATGATTACAAAACGATTCCAAGAATCTAACTGACAAAGATTTCTAGAATACTTCAAACGGTCAAAAACTCAATGATTCTCAAAATGATCGAAATTCACAGAAACAGATACCAATATAAACAATAATACCCATGATGGGTTCCAGAATGATTAATAAAAGATCATCTTCAAAATACAACAGAGTTTTCTCGAATACTTTCTAGTCATTACCATAGCAGTCACGACAATATACAGAACAAAGAAAATAAAAAATCAATGCTGATCCTGGGGAAATGCAATGCCATTCCGGCAAGCTAATCAGAGTGTACACATGCATGATGTACCAAAATACTAGTCCACTTGGGTACTAGCCTGCTTTTCTTGCAGGATTCAGACCAGCCTTATTACGCCCTCCCACAGAACAGAAACTCAGGTCAACATAAAAAATCAATAATAATAATATTGACACAAGTCAGCATTCGGAATTTTCAGAAGAAAAATCACAGAAAAACAACAAAAACGATTACGAATAATTATCGAGTTTTAAGCACAACAATCCGGAAGAACGGATACAGACAATTGTCAAATCTGCTCAGCACACAATAACATATGAGCATTACAAGATTTCTAAATAATCGATCTAGGTTCAATATTAGGGTTTTCTGGACAAGAACATGCTGATATCAATGCATACTTCAGAGTTTGACATTAGTCATAAGTAATTCAAAAGAGTACTTACAAGGACGAGTTATTAAAATAAGGGTTCGGACGGAAATCTTTACCCAAGGTTCAGATAGAATCCCTTACCTGGATCCGCAGCTAAATTATCCTAACCGGAAGTCTTTAGCTTTAACCTAAATGGAATAATCGAATCATTAGAATACAGCCTACAGAACAAGATTTTAACTTAATACGAACTCACACATACTTCCAAAATAAACCCCCCTCTCCGGGTATATAAAATTACCTAAACGCTCATAGGGTGTAAAATTATCAAAATGCCCCTAGGGTATAAAATTATCAAAATGCCCCTATCGGACTTAAATCACCAAAATGGTCTTCTCGTGAGTAAAATCACTACAACAATCTTACCGTATGAGAATTTATTCAAAAATACATTTCTTAGGTCAAATTATCAAAATACCCCTCCGGGGTAGTAAATTACCAAAATACCCCCTCGTTACACTTAAATCGTCAAAATGACCTTTCCGTATGCATTATCACTAAGATATCCTTATCGTATATAAATTTACTCAAAATACCCTTTATGGGTAAAATTACCAAAATACCCCTCTCGAGGTGGCAAATTACCAAAATGCCCCTGGGGTTTCCGACACCAGAAAATTTCCAAAATATCTTAAAATGCTATTTTAAGTATCGTGATGTCATTTCTGAACTAAAATGTATTTTAGAAAATTTTCGTCAGAAAATTCCGAACCGGTGTCCGGACCGAGCGCTAAAAGACCAGTTTTGCGAAAAATACCTATCGGCCTTAGAATGGCACAGAATTTTAGAAAATGAATGATATCAGTAAAATAAGGTTTCTATAAAATTTTCAAATAAAAAAAGCTTGGTTTGCTATGCTAAATAATTCGATAAAGTTTTGTAATCGGTACTCCAATTTAGCACTCTTTGGGGACTCCAAAAATTCTCAAAAAATTCCAGAGCGTAGGTCTCATAAAAATATTGGGAGTTACAGTTTTGGACTTTGTCTAATTTGGACCCTAACTATTTATAAAATTTCAAGAAAAAACTGCCTAAATAATTTCCTACCTTTAGTGACGATTACGGTCACTATTCAGATTACACACACTATTACACCTTAGACCACACGCACTTGTCTTCTCCATTTTTCTGCCAAAGCACACACTGGTACACACACACCACTCACGAACTCACACTGCAACCCATTTTCACTCACTAGCACACTTTAATTTCACACACTAACACACCTCATAATCCATTTAATATCAAGTCACCTACCATAAATCCTTATACTCAGAATTTCTCACCCAAGCCTTCATTCGGCAGCCATGGCCAAGCATCCCTCCAACCTGCAACACACATAATACTCACGCAGCCCCTCATCCCTATCCCCTACAGGCATACAAACCATTACCCCATAACCCATAAACCCAAAATTACACCAAACCGCAACTCAATCCCCCCAACCGAAGCTTGTACACCCAAGAAGAACATACACACACAAACACACACACACACAGCACATGCAGTGGCAACACACACTGAACACCTCTAATGCGCCGTAAAACACACTCTAACACACACTAAATTCACATAATAGAGAAGGAGATTACCCTGAAGAATTTCTCTCGAATCCTTTGCACGAATTCCCCTTCTTGCCTCTTTGTTTTCTTCCTCTGTCTTTGTTTCTCTTCACTGTTTCTCTTCTGCTTTTCCTCTTTTGTTTTGTTTTTTTTTTTCATTTATTTCTCCATTTACCTTTATAACATGTCCTTATTTTATATTAAATTTAGATTAGTCATCAACAAAGAGAGAGGTGGCAACTACACATGATCTGATTTCTAAGATTTAACACCTAATGCTAATTTTCCCAAAATTACAAATTAACCCCCAAAGTTTTTCAAAATTATGAAAATGCCCCCAAAAATTTAAAAATTATATTTTTATCCCAAAATTATTTTAAGCGTCGATATTCTACTAATACTCGAGCATTGCCCAAAATTAACGCCCGTTTATTTTTCGGAGCTCAGATGGCTATTTAACCGGCTCCCGAATTTCAGGATATCACAGTTATGAACTCACATCACAAGGTGTCCTAGGGTTATTTTAAGTCACAGTTATCAATTCAGACATCAAACTAAGACTAGTTACATAATAGTAAAGATTAATCATAATTGATAGTAAATTAGCCTATGCATTATTTGTTACTCTTTGACATAGGCTTGATGAAACTTCCATAGCATATCCACTAGCTTTAAGCTTCTCTGACTTTATCCATTTATTTAACTTCTCAAATGTATCTTCATGAGTATACATGTATGTACCTATTGAGAATTTACTTAAAAATTAGAATATAATCTACATATAGTTATCATCAAAACAAGATGTAATCATAAGTTATCCAACCATAAGGCTAATAGTTGCCGTTATCTAGGATCTTCGTATCAAGACAGACCAGTGCGACATTGGCAGAAACAAAGAGGATTGTATAAAATTTTATAATACACTTGACAATATGAGATACTCGATACCAATGATATTGGACGACCATATAACATTTTCTACCCTCAAACACTTTTACCGAGAAAGTCGCAAAGCTGAAACAAGTTGCCCCTGCTTAAAGCTTGTTAAAGATTGTTTCTCAAAAGTAGAATTAGATAATATCATACTCACTTCTTTAGCAAAATTAGATTTAAGCTACGAATTGTTTGGATAACGTACACTAAAATTAGTTTTAATGTAGTAGAATTACCTAAAAGTTTAGTGTTTCAATAAAAAGACGTTAAACGTCTTTGTAATTCATAAAAATATTTTACGCCAACTGCTACCCTAACCAAAATTAAGGCCTCAGTCGCTGGTATACAACTAAAATTTTGAGGTATCAGGGACGGTTAGCCAAATTCTAAAAGGGTTGTACTCTTCCCCGATGGCGAACTATTAAGGCCTCTATCTGTTTCCATCATTACCTCCATGCACACGACATATCTTTGTGGGGTCAGGATGTTCTCTGCCTCCTTCCTTTGGGGCTTTGTTTCGTATGCGTTACATGTGTTTGGGTCAAAAATCCATGCTTGGGTTGAGTTGGTTTAATTTAATGCTGGATGGAGTTTGATTGGGTATTTATGTGATCGATTTATGAGACTGGTAGGGTTATGATACTTGGCAAATGTGATAATCTTAGCCCTTTGCAAGGTAACCAAAATTAAATATCTCCATATTATTTTTCTGATTACGTGCTTTGATATTCTTGTACAGATTATTGGCAGTACTGTGATGTTCGTCCATATCACTTCACCGTTGTTTAATCTGATCAATAGCTGCCACATTTTAAGTTTTGTACATATTGCCAACAAAAAAAAAACTTGTTCTAAGCATCGCTTTAGCATCTTATGCTAGTTGATCTGGCTTTTTAATGCATAAGGAGCAGCTTGATGATGTACATCTTATTCTTCTTTTGGCCTCTTCGCCTACTAAATTTGTTATAGTTTTGTTAGTGAAATTTGTGGTTTTGCCTTTAAATGACATCTTGTTTGTTGAAGCCAGATTTAAGACCTCGTTACTAGGTATCAGTTATGGTATATATTAATTTTTTTAGTAGATATATATTGGCACTCTACATATCAAACCTGATAATTTAAAAGTAATATCATTATTTTATTATTTACGATTAAATAAGTTATACTCCCTACGTCCTACATAATTCGATCATTTTTTCACGTAGATTAAAGATATTGGTTGTGCTTCGTATGTTTCATATTCTACCCTTTAGAGAGATGAGGGAAAGAATGTAGGTCAGGAGAGGAAAAAATAAATTAGTGAAGTGTTAAATTAAATGTGGAGAGAGAAATAAAATAAAAAAGTGTAAGAAAGTTGGGCAGGAGAGAGAAAATGAGATGGTGGAGAGTTAAACATAAAGAGAGAAATAGAACAAGAAGAATATGTATTCCTTTTTCTACTTTTTCTTCCAAAGTATAAAAGTATCTATGAAATCTTTCTTAATTTAAAAAGTTAGCAATTTTTGTGAGACGATCCAAAAAGAAAATATAATCAATTTATGTGGGACGAATGGAGTATAATTCTTGAGATGTGATTTAATTAATTTTGTATCTTTAGCATCTAAGGATGTGATTTAGAGAGTGATTAGGATTAATTTTAGAATGGTCAACCTGATTAATTCTAGATTAAATTAAATTTAAAGTATTTGGTAAAAAAAATAAACTGATTAAATCTTAAATTCAGAATCCTCGTTTCTTAGATACTGATTTAATCAATTTTGGGTTCGACTAAAAGAGTTATTAAATTATCCTCACATATTAGTAGACATTAAATATTTCATTTTAATTTAAATACATTATAAATTTTACTATACTTAACTTATTTTAATATCTTTTTATTAAAATACCTTCAATAATTCTTGATTCTTAATTAAAACTAATTTTAAAAACTTGATACATATTTGTTGAGAATTCATCATAGACGACTTCTTAACGTATACAAACAGAATTGCGACAGTAATACACAAACGGGTACACGAGTTACATTGACTTTGAACTTGGCAGTCTTTAGACAGATACTGGTAGCATATCTCCACCGCCCTCCGCCGCCGAAAGAATCCCTAAAACCACCGCCCGAATCCACCACTCTCCCACCCATGGGCGACCAAGCCCAATCCCAACCTCCTGATTCCACAGCTGCTCCACCAGATTCAAATTCAACCCCAGGAACCGAGCCCCCTTCCGACCTTTCCCAAAACCCTCCCAACGCTTCCAAAATCCCAATCCGGCCGCAAAAAATTCGAAAGCTCTCATCCTACCCCTCCCTCCCCAAACGCCCACCGCCACCGATCGACACCGACGGCGACGACTCCAAAGCTCTAATTGGCTCCAAACCTACCGCAACACCAACAACCACCACCACAACAATCACCACCGCTACAAAACCTAAGAGGCGAAATTCCTCCCATCCATCTAGCGATTTGCCCAAATTTATTAAGCCGCTGTCCGCACTAGGCGAGATCAGTCTCGCCCTCCAGCACCTCCGCTCTTCCGATCCGCTAATCGCGGACCTAATAGACGCACATCCGCCGCCGACGTTCGACTCCCACCAGCCCCCGTTCCTAGCCCTAACCAAGAGCATTTTGTACCAGCAGCTCGCCTACAAGGCCGGCACCTCGGTCTACTCGCGCTTCACTACCCTGTGCGGTGGTGAGAACGGCGTTCGCCCCGAGACCGTGCTTGCCCTGTCCACCCACGAGCTCAAGCAAATTGGAGTTTCCGCTCGAAAGGCTAGTTACCTTTATGATCTCGCTAATAAGTACAGTACCGGCATTTTATCTGATGATTTGGTTGTTAGGATGGATGACAAGTCATTGTTTACGTTACTGTCGATGGTGAAGGGGATAGGGTCTTGGTCTGTGCACATGTTCATGATTTTTTCTCTGCACAGACCGGATGTTTTGCCAGTTAGCGATTTAGGTGTCAGGAAGGGTGTGCAGCTTTTGTATGGTTTGGAGGAGTTGCCGCGGCCATCACAGATGGATCAGTTGTGTGAGAAGTGGAGGCCGTATCGATCCGTTGGGGCGTGGTACATGTGGCGGTTGGTGGAAGGGAAGGGCAGTCAGGCGGATGGAGCAGCAGCGGCGGCGTTGGTCCAGCCGTTGCAACAGATAGAGCAGCAGCAACAGACCCAGCAGCAGCATCAGTTGCAGATGTTGGATAATATTAACGGCGGCGTTGGGAACTATGGGTAGCTACCCTTTTGCTCTATTTCGTACTTTATTTATATGTTTGAGAAATTAGTGTTTTGGCAATTAGATATCTCTACCAGTCCACTAGTTTTGCGGCTCCACATTGTATTCATGTCATCTATCTGTTCTGCTGCCAGAAGTTGTATTTTGTGATCTTCATTAATCTTCAAATAGATTGATTGAAATCTACTGTTTCGGGAATCTTGCCTAAGAAATGCATGAGTCCCTGCTTGAAAGGATTGGTTAACTAGGGTTACAGTAGAAATGTTGTCCGATCAAAATGGACGCACCAGATCAAGCCACGTTAGCAACCCACTAAAACACTCCAAATGCTGCTGCGTTAGGAGGCTTAGTGGACGGCACCCTCTGTTGTCACATCTACACTCCCTTTCTCTCCTTCAGATTCGGACCTACCTGAAAATCCATGGGTAATTCCAAGTTACCCAGATCTGGTTCCCACGGAATTGCAAGAACCCCCCCCCCCCCCCGGTTTCCGTTTACCTCTAATGGCAACGTCGGTTGCGAAGGTTGGATGTGGCGTTAGGGTAGATAGGTGGTGCTTGACTGCTTGTAATCATGATGGATGGTAGTAATGGTGGTTGTGTCGATCAATGGCTGGCGGTAAGATTGGACGACAATGGGTTCGGTAGTTGAGTGATGGTGTCTAGATCAAGGGTGTTGATGATGGACATAGGATTTGTGGCAATGGTGTGGGCCTCTGGTATGATGATGATGGTGGTGGCATGTAGATTGGTGGCTGTCATAGTGGTTGCGACATGGCGCCATGGGCGTGAGAGGGGAGATGGGAGACAGTGTCTTCCGGCTTTATCGTCGCTGGAAGATGGAGGTGTCGTCATTGGCAGATTGATGGTAATCTCTTTAGAGTTCACGGTAAAGTTGGCAACGAAGAGAGGACGCCTGTCTCTCCTCCAAAGGCAGTGTTTTGGCCTATGAAGCATAGGTGCGACAGTTTGGATGAAGTATCGGCACCGGGTGAGCGTCGGGTGCGGCATGGGTGTGTGTCCGAAATTATTATTATTTTTTATTAATTTTCTGGATCTTGGGTGTGGCTGGGACACACCAAGGATACGGCTGGGACACGCACCCAGGGCTTTTTTAGTAGAGAGGAGTGAATGAAGAACAAGGAGAAGAGAAGAGGGAATAACCTCCGCCGGTAGCGACGACGTTCTTCTGACAGAAATGCATCAGAGGCGACGGACGGTCTCCAGCAGCAGAGGCGACGTGCAGGGGACAAGCGGCGAGGGCTTTTGGTGGTAGAGCTGCTGTCGCAGCTCTCGACTTTGTCGACAGATCTGTTATCTGTTTGTTTAGGTGATGGCTGGTTTTTTATTTGAGGTTAAAGTGACGGCCTGTTAAAAAGCTAGGGTTTGTAAGTGTAACCGACTTTCTATTTATTATTTTGGGTCCCTGTTTTATTGACAATCTTTTAAACTTGCCCCACTACTTTCAAGAAATAACAGAACCTGTACAAACTTTACCTTATTTGGCTATGCATTTTCAATATTTTTAAAACAGCCCACCAAATTAACAAATTATCTAATTGTTTGTCTAGAATAGCATTACTATTATTACACATATATAATATGCTTTAATAAATTTTTGCCGTATCTACACCCGTATCGTATCTGCACCCGCACCGGAATCCGTGCGTCTTAGGTTTTGGCCATCTTTTAACGTGGCCTAATCTGGTGCATTTGTTGGATCAGATGGCTGTAAGCAGCGTTACAACGTTTCTGCTGTAAGCTTTTTTTACAACAAACAATATAATTCCATGTTTTATCTATCAAAAGAGGCTGGTCTAGAGGGCGAGCCTAATCTCAACGCCATCTCAACGCTAAGGTTCCTTCAATGTCACCTGGAGGTCACTTGTTCAAAAATATAGAAATGGCCTCCCCCAACAAGTGGGGTTACGTACATCACTCTCCCCTTAACCCACGTTTGTGGAAGCCTGTTAGATTCGATAGCAACATATAACTAGGTCAAACAAACTGAACTTGAAATTGCCTTTGTATTACAACTCGTATGATTTCTTGCAGAAACTCTTCAAGTAGGAAAAAAATGTAATTGTTGGCATCAGATATCTTTAATGTTACTTGCCTAAATTATTAATCAAAAAGGTCAGAGATCTCCATGATAACTAGAATTAGCTCTACTAAGCCTATTCCAAACTAGTTGGCGTCAGCTAGACAAGTTCTTTCTTACTTTCGCCCTATCCATGCACGGTGTTTTAGATATAATAATAATTCCTTTCTCACTAGTTCTTCCCCAGTTCTTCTTGGACTGCTCCCGCATAATGCACCCATCAACTTGGGAAAAGTCATTTTTCTTCAGCAGGAAGTCTAAAGGCCTATGTTTGAATATTCTGAACAAACCATCTCCAACAATGGGCTCCAATCTTTTCTTCAATTGGCGCCACCCTTGACTTTTTTGTGCTTATGTCTTTGTATTATTCGATCTTTCCTCGTCTGACCTCTTACCCAACAAAGAAAGGTAACCAAGCTGATATTTGAAATCATATATTGAAGGAAAGAGAAACTCAAGTGAGTTCATGTCAAATTCTAAAAACCTGAAATACATTAATCTATACTCTGCTGATGCCAAGAACAAAGAATAAGGTAGCATGGACACGGACATCGCTTGCGACATCGACATCGACCCGGATATCAGACACCGCAATTTCCAAAAATCAGATTTTGGACATTGCGGGACACGGCTGAATTACAAGTGAAATTATATTACATGTGTGTGTGCGCGTGTCTATTCAGTTTTGAGTACATGCGATGTCCAGAACAGGAATGTAAACATCAAAATGAGCTTGGTGCATTTCTAGCTTCGCTTACGTACATTCTTGAAATCGATTAACAAGCAAAAGAAATATGAAGTTGAAGAAGTACGGCAGAAAGGATAGGTATGGAATTGGAGAAAAGAAATAGAAATGGCAACTGCGTAGCTGAATAGAAGAAAGAAGGAAAAAAAGAAAGGGATGAGAAAGAAAGAAGAAGGGATACCTCCGTTAGGAATGCGGGGAGATACTCTGGTAGCTCCTCCATCTCCTTCGTCTTCAACCCCTCTTGGTTAGGCAGCAATCCTGCAGCAGCCGCATAAAACTAGACAAAGGGTTGTTGATCTGACTAGAGGTGTCAAAAAGGCTGGGCCGCCCTCGGGCCAGCCCGACCCGGCCCTAAAATGGCCGAGCCCTAAAGGGTGAATAGTATGGCCCTGGTCCATAGGGCCAAGGGCTAGGCCGAAGGATTTGGGAGACGGGCCTGGCCAGGCCCTTTTTTGGCCCGGCCCACCTTTTAATTTTTTTTTTCTTTTCTTTTTTTTGAAGTTCCATCTTTTTACATTTTTATCTTCTTGACGTTTTCGATCTTTTTGGTTAAATTAATAGTTTTAGAGCTGTCACTGAGTTCATCTAATCAGTGTTTTTTTTTAACACGCAGTGAAGTGTGGGTGTGTGGTGACGGTGACGTGTTTTTGATGATTTCTAAGTGCGCTTTCATTTAATGTTTCTGTTACAGAATTTGCTTTTTCATCTATAGTTTTGTTTTTGTTTCTCATAATGCTAGTTTGTTGTGGCTTTAATTGTATATTTATTGCGTCCCCAGTTTATTTTTTGGTTAAGACTATTTATGTGTTACCATTTTGAGAAATTTTCACATATATGGGAAATTATGGTTTCTTGTAATAATTTACTGTTCATATTGTTTTTGGGAACAATTTGTATGTAGTTGATGCAATAAGGCACATATAGTGTGAAGTGACTTTGATAAATATAACTGGATATATGTGGATTAACTTTTTCTTAATTGGAGCAACTTTTTAGCAATTATTTTCTAGTTTTACACTCGTCGTGGAAATATGTAATTAAGTTGGAGCAAAAGAGTTGATAGCATAATATAGTGGGTACTTTTTTCGCAACATAAAACATGAATAAAAAGATTAAAAAAAAAATTATTCAAGCCCAGGTCTGGTCCTAAAGTTAGGGCTTAGGGCTTGGGCTTGGACCGGGCCCTGATAGCCCCTAGTGGGCCTGGCCCGGTTCTCCGTGGCCCGAAGCCCGGTTTGGCCCGCTGGGCCGGGCCGGCCCAGCCCACGCCTCTGCCCATTGACATCTCTAGATCTAACTGTAAGTTTTGCCTTAAAATTCAATTTTTAAAAAAGCTCCAAGTTTTCCAACTATTACATCTTGACCCCCAAAATAAGTTTGAAATATTACATTTCAGCCCCATACGTGTCGACGCTTCTTTAAGAAGTGTCCGACAAAGTGTCCAGTAACTAAAAAAGTATATATATATATATATATATATATATATATATATATATATATATATATATATATATACACCTCTTGGAGGTGTCCAACACGTGTCTAGAGGTGTCGGTGAAGTGTCAGGATGTTGGTAGGTGTCGGACACGATACCTCAACTCATAAGAGGTGTTGCTGCTTCCTAGACAAAAAACTTATTGGAATTGCTAACAGGTAATGTCAGTGAGTTTTTATTGCTATTTAGCCACTACTATAGACCACATTCACGTAGCATTTAAATTTTAAGATTGTGATATAGTCATCACATTCTTATGTGTAGATTGCCATACTGCCATTATAGATAATTCGCAGCTGCGAGAGGAACTAAAGTTAGGTTTCTAGGTATTGTATCTAAACACCAAAATGAAACCCTCTTCATATCATCATGGTATTGGAGGTTGTTGGAAACGTCATTCTTTTGCACTCGAGGTTGATGTTCAAATATTGACATTGAAAATGGTACAAATTTTATTCTGTTCTTCTTTTTGTGGTTTGGTCCTGGGGTAGTCTTTCAAAGCTACTTTACCTTGAGTGCAGTGAGTGGAGTAATCGAGATGCTTACTTGATGTTTGAAGAAACACTTGGCTTTTTGGGAGGAAGGCGCTCGCCTTGAGAAACTTTAGTTGCCTGTTTTCAAGAGTCAAGTTTGGGCAGTCAATAATTTCTCTGTGACAAACTTACTAGGAGATCCCGTTTTCTTGGGAACAAGTGCTCATATCAATTTGGCGGAAGTTTTCAGCATAAGTAGGGAGACTAGAGGCTTGTGGTGTAGACTTCTTTACATTTTGGTTAAGGTTTGGTGCAATTTCCTTATAAAAGGAAGGACGTATGGAGACAAATGATAGTGAACTAGTGCATGTGCAAGCTAAACAGCTATGGGAGTACGGCCTATCTTGAGAAGCGCAAGTGAACAACTATAGGGACTTCCGAGAGGGGTCATTTCCAGGTCTGGAGTACATTGGAACATTTTAAGAAATCAAGGGTGGTTACCACGCTGTAGGCACATTGGAGATGTTTCTGATCAGTATGTAGAGTTGAATACTATTGGTTGGATTGTTATTCCATTCCCTACAGCCTGGGGGTGCTGTTGATATCAGATGCTTTATATGAAGAAATCAAGGCAGTCTAGTTATGGAAAAAGGAGGAACAGAGGAGCTCCAAATATAAAGTTGGTATTCCTTGCTTTTATGTTGTGTTTTTGCTTGTGCACTTGTGTGTACCTGAGCCCTGCCCTTTTCTGTTATGAGAGAAACTTCAATTTGTGGAACACTAAATGTTTTAGATATCATATCTCGAGGATGATGCGGAAGGCTTGAGATGAAGAAGATTACGAAAGCACCACTATCTGGTGGAGCTCGGATACGGTTCTTCAATAATCCATCACGACTACTAGCAGAAAAAGTGTTATTCAGGTCAAGTACTGAAGAATTTGTTTGAAGTTGTATTGGGTGGCAAGATGGGTATGAAATTAAAAGGAAATGCATCATCTACAATACAATTCCATAACGTAAAAGACTAGCTGAGGTTAGTTTTGCCCTCTTTTGTTCTTGTCTCTTGTCCATCCAAAAAGTAATAATATGCAACATAAGTATATTATGTTGGTTTCAATGCTGACAAAGTTGTTAATTGGTTGCAAAATATATGCTGAATCACTTCGGGGAGTGGGAGTAGTGTGCTATCTAAAGGCACATGAATGTGGACATGATTCCTGGCAGGTGGTCCAGCCACGAATCTCTGTTTATTGGGAGATAGGTAAACAATATGCTCCCTGTCCTATGAAACTTGCCTTCGAGGAGTACATCGGTTCTGTCAAGTTTCTGTGCCAGAGATTCTTGGATCTCTTTACTATAAAATTGCAATAAAAAGGAATTTTAGATTTGATTCATTTCTTGCCTTTCAGAGCTGGCAGGCTTGGAATCTGAAATTCTGCAAAATTGAGGTTCATGGATGTCATGTTTAGCACTTTAGCCTTTCGTTACGCCAATGTGGGAAGATGTTTTGAGTGTTGAGGCTGGGTAAACGAAGTTTTTATTTGTTGTTGCAAAGGACTCTCTTTTATACTAAACCTCAGCCAAAGATGCTTTTTTTTTTTGCTTTGACATATTTGAGCTTTCTAAGGAATACGCACAAGCTCTAAACTAATACGTTTTGCATAGGCAATTGGACAAGCTCTTAGTCAATAGGTTATGTTCAACTTCCACGAGAGTGACCCTCGTTATGGAACCAAGACCTTCTCATCGAGAAAGAATGTGGTATAGCTTATCTAGTTATGTGTATGGTACATTAATGAGGATTCTAAGTGGACTGGAAGAAAATAGGGAAACAGAGAATGTGATAATCAAGTCATCTTTAGAAGTCCTAGCCTAAGAACGATTTGTCCTACTAAGCAGGACCTTAAGAGATAGAATCAAAGGACTCCTCTCCTAATAGAGCGTGAAAAAGGGGAAGCAAACGAGAAAAACAAAACTTTGAGTTTTTCTTTGTTCTTCTTCACTATGTACTTCTTTCTGTGGAGTTTGAAAGGAAGGGAACAAATACATGGTGACATCCTACATGTGGTATTCAAGGTGGAGGCATTCTTAAAAGTCGATTAATATATTGGGTGTTTTGGTCTAGCATCTTTGTGATTAAAGGAAAAAATGAGTTTATTGGTTGTAATTGGCGTTATGAGTAGGATCTTTTAGTTTTCTAACTATTTTAGTTAATATCCAATTGGGGGCATTGTAGTCTTTAGCATCACATTAGGGCTTGGGCCTTATCTATGCAATTGTAATCTCTCGATTATGAGAGATTTGACTGGCATGCTTCTACCGATCTACATATTGATGTCAGCCCGATTCCATATCTTGTTTGTTTCCAACAAGTCTTATAACATTCTTGGTTTATGAACATGAACCAAGTATAATGGATATGCAAAGAAATGCAAAAAGTGCAGAGGAACTTAAAAGAGGAATTTTGTCTCTCCTGTACCTTTCTCCTTTCAATTCCTATGTTTTAATCAATGTGCTTGCTTGGTTAGTCTGCTAGCTTGGTTGATACGTGCGGGGGAAGTTGAATTGGAGGCAGTAACCTCCTCATAGTACTCCGCCGTCCTAATTTATCTCCTTGCTTTTCCTCCTTTAACTTTTACGTTTTTATCTTCAAACTTCTTCTCTCCTTATGCCAAGCGTCAATCATTTAAGGCGGAAGTTGTAAGAACCATAACTGGTGTTACACTAACTAAATGACCAGTTCCCTTTACATATGTGATAGACTATTGAATTCAGAGGTTGATATACGATCTGTGTGTTTTCTGATAGTTGCCATTGTATGTTTCTTTTGGTGAGCATCCCAGTTATTCAGTCCAAGTTTTTAGAGGCATGTCCTGATCCGTATCCACTAATTGATTATTTTATCCTTGGAATCCCTGATTTCTTGCATCATTATGTTTTAAGGTGTTAAACAATGAAAGATGGAAATGGGAATGAGGTAGATTATACGACATAAATCCCTAAGAAATGAGGAGGTTATGCGTAAGGGTAAGGAACAAGTGCCGGCGGTGGAGCTTCCGGTGTTCACACTGCAGTTTTTGTTTTTGGAATTTTTAGAGAGTTTAAGTCTTGTACAATCTGATTGATGTATTATGTACACCTCTTCCGTGTAAGTGGCTTCGCCCATTTCTTTTGGCGTCATGTATTTTGTTACCAAAACAAGGAATATAGTACTTGAAGATGAGATGATTAGTATTAAGAGTGCATGCGCCCGACAACTCCAAGTAGGACCAACTGAATCTTCTAGGAGGCAAGTTTGGGAAGGGCTACCAAAGCAGTAGTTTGCAGAATCCCCCAGGAGAGAAGATTATGGGAGAGTGGATGTTTTGGCGATAGAAATGGGGAAATTGAGGAAATTCAGGACTTGCAGCGGTGTATATAATTGATATCCTGTATTTATTTATCCAGTTGTGATCGGAGACAAACAGGCCTCAATACTACACAGAAGAGAAGATATTGAGTTTCTAGGAGAAGAGGCTGATTAGTGGGTTTGTTTTATTTCTTAGACTAGATTTACATTGCGACAACACCCTTACACTAATATGGTTTCTAGAAAGTTCTTTAACACTCACTTTCAAAGTCATGGTAATTTTACCAAGGCTTCGTTTGGTAACCATTATTTTTTCAGTTTTTTCACCACTGGAGAAAATAAACGCGTTTGACGCACAATTTTCGTTTTTTTCCTTCAGTTTAAAAAACTAATTTTTAAAATAAGGCTGTTTTTGAAAACTCCAAAAAGGAGTTTTCGGTTTTCAGTTTTGATTTTTATTTTGCCACCACCATCACCTCCTCACTGCCGGCAGCCACCGCCTACCGCCACTGCCCACCGCCGGTGACAACCGAAGGCAACCGGCGGCCGGCAGCCACTAACTACAGCCAGTGACCATCGCCGGCGGCCGACAATCACCGCCTGCCACTGCCGGAGGCCGGCCACCACCACCGTCGGCCACCGCCACGCACCACCACTGCCACCGCAAACCACCACCGAAGAAAAAACTCAAAATAAAAATTGGATAATCAAACACCCAAAAGAAAAAACTCAAAATAAAAACTGGGTAATCAATCACTCATTTGTTTTTGTAAAAAAAAAAAATTAATAAACTGGTTTTGGTTTTTTTGGAAACAGAAAACCAAAACTGGAAGTGTTACCAAACGCTACCTAAATCTCCCATTTGTTTGACTACAAGATTAAGCCCAATCGAAACCTAAAATAAACCGAAACAAAGAACCTAACAAAACTAGCAATAGCAATTATAGTTCTTAAGAGAACAATGCACTTCAAAGGTTGCCATCATGTTGCTACAGATCAGCTCGAATGCTTTAGCAAGAACCAAAAATTATTAAGATAAACGTACCCAAACGATCTCAAGAAATCATCGACATAAAGGATGCCACGTGCAAAAGCGGCCAAAAGGTAATAACACAACCGACAGTAGTTCTCGCCATGTGCAACGGTCTTAACAAGCCAACTGATAAGCAAAAGACTGAAGAAATCACAAAAAGAAAATCCTGATATAGGAAATTCTCCACTGTTCAACTTGAACCACAGATGCAAAGACAACCAAACACAAGCCAAATGAGTAGACATAGTTACTGGGGCGTAAATTCCCCCCTGAAGTCACAAGATGTTTCAACTTGAAACACGGACAAGTACCAATTTATTGGTTTTTGTTAACTAACTGATTCAGACATATATATACCAACCAGAGAAGGACGAAAGCACCAACCAGTTGTTAGGGGGAGTGTTGGAGAATACTCTTGACCCCTTGTTAATATAACTCTTAAGGGGATTATGATAATGCAGGTGGCATGTAATTTTTTATAGACCCATTAAGGTTCCTCTGTAGTTTCATTCAGCCTCTTCTCTGTTCTCTAATAAACTTATTGGGGACGGAACTATATCCATTGATCAGTCGAGGCAGAAATTATAAATGGCATTGTTGTGTATGAGGAAAAAGAATATTGGATCCAGGCGGATAGAGGCTGAATAGTGCCTGGAGTATCCTTTTGCAAAGAGGCAGTTGTTGACGCATTGCAGCAGAGACAAGGCACAGGATTGTTGATTTTGAAGAAGGGGAGAATTTCTGACCATCTGGGAAATTTGAGCTTTGTGCTCAGAAGGTGGAGAGGAGTGATAGTGCCCAGGAAGGTGTGCAAGAGGTGGTGGATGGCACCATTGTGCCTCAATTGGTCCAATTGGAAGGGGGCCAAGTATGGGGTGGGGTTGGGGGTTGGGGGGGGGGGGGGGGGCAGCTGTATGACATTAAAAAATGAGTGGAGGGAGTAGGTTCATGTAATTGACCCAACTAGTGTAAGACTTAAGACTGACTTCATCAGGATGGAACTTTTTGGAGGATTTCTATGTGGTGATCCAGTAGTATCCCTTACAACATCTGCTCGCTTCGCTTTGTTCAGTGTACTGAATTTGATATGTCCATTCTATTGCTCTTTTTTCTTGTAAAAGAGGAGTGTTTTTTTTTCTCTTCCAAAATTCCCACTGCAAGTCTAGCAGTTATTGATAAGCAACAGGCTAGGAGTATAGATTTAACAGTACCAAGCAGTGTTTGGATGCTATTGGGACTCGCAGTCCAGTGAAATCCTTTGTGCTGTTGACTTTATCTCTGCAATTAAGCAGAGTATGGATTTAACAATAGTAGGCAGTGTTTCAATGTTATTGGACTAGCAGTCCAATGAAGTCCCCCCTCGTGCTCGACTTTATCTATGCAGCGCTCTTCGTCGAGGATACTTTAAGGTCTCTTCTTGTGAAGTTACTTCAATTGAAGTTAAATAAATTCTTCTGGACTTACACAGTATGATGACGAACAGGTCAGGCCCTACATGGAACTTCATTTGGGTTTTTAGCTTTTATCAAACACAACTGGTCGCAAGTCATGTGAAAGGTTGGAGCTTGGGAAGAGAAAATGCGTTTTCGTCCTTGCATCACTATATTGACAGGAGGGTAATAGTCGGTTAATAGTTCTACTCCGTTTTCTACTTCAAGTGAAGCACCACACTTTTGGAGTTCCTTAGAAACTTTTTCCCTGACTGTAGTTTCATCTAAAATGTTTAAGTGCAATGGACATCTGAATACAAAGGGAAGGTAATTGTCAACTGTATAGTGGCCATACCCATAATATTAGAAGACTGTTCTGGTGGTTTGAAGCTTTCCTTTACCAAATATCTCCTGTTAGTCATCTAATTGTTCTTAAGCTTCGTTGCTGCATCCTGATTAATTAAAATTCAAGTTTAAAGTGAGCTAACTATAACTCATACTCGCTCTTTACTCGATATTTTGGGTTTTAGCTTGCCTTTAGCTGCTGCAGTAAGTGATTTTGATGAAGTTATCCTACTATCCATGATTAGAGGATACTACCATGATGGTCTGTTTAGAGTAATTACATACGCTGTGCCTATGAGTTATTTAACCTGCCAAGCATATTGAGAGACATCATCAAAGGCTTTGAGATAGGATTCTTTATTAGAATAGCAATATGTATGGAAAGAGAGCCTTGAGATACTACAGAAATATCATGGTTCTTTACCCTCCTATTCTTTTCTTCCCAAACGTACATAGGTCGGAAGCTAAATTTCAACTACCAACTTGATGTCGTCCTTCACAAGGTACCAACAATGCAAAAACGGCTGTATGCATTAAGCCAAGCAACCACAGTAAGAGCCAATAGAATACTCCTGAGTGCCAGTATTCCATTGTGAAAACAATTAGGATCAGCTGCAAATATGCTGGCTTCATCTTGTTGTAACAGCATCTGGTCGTAGTTAAAGCAAGACATTTAAGTGCTGCACGAGTTCATTGGTAATACTTCACTATTTGCATTAGTTCTGCTTCTCTATTACAGGTTTGGAAAAGTTAACTTTCCATGTCCTGAAAAGTTCACGTAGCTCATTTTGCTATTTTGTATTTGTTACTTATTTTTCTTGGAGGAAACTGATGTGTCTTTATAATATATACTTCATCTTTCAGGGCCTGCGTCTGGGGGCAATGAGCAGGCGTGGAAGAACTTTTGATTCTCGTGTTTACTGGAGTTACTATATGCCGGCATGTATTGGTTAGTTCGAAGTGGCAGACCACCTGGTATGAGAATCAAACTTCTGGTAGAAATACCTAGACGCCCATGATCTGAAATTGGGCTGCTCGTTTTTTGATAATAACAATCTGTGGACTAGTCTTTTGGCTTCCCTAAAAGTCACAAAATTCGGTGGCTTTTAAGATCCCCCCACTCATCCTTTTTTTTTTCCCTCCAAATGCTTACTACATCTTTGGGGTTAGGGAGTATTTAGTTCTTGTATCTAATTCTTTGCCTTGAACTGAGATGTAATATGAAGTGAATGGTGACATCAACTGAATTCTATTTAACGAGCATGATCACACCTACCCACGCACACGCTACCCCCCCCTCCCTTTCTGCTTGTAATGCTACCCCTCCTCTTCTTGTAATGCTTTTTAGAAAATCTAGTATGTTCTTTGTACTTGTTGAATAAATGAAACCTGCTTCTTTTTGTTGTTATTACATGATATTGGAATTTGATGTGCCATTTTCCTTAAATGATGGTTCAACAAATGAAACTTAAAGGAATTGGAAGTGCTATAACAATTTTGGTGGATCATTTGGTGTGAATTTTAAATGACCTTAATCGTGATGTCATTATGATTTTTCATTTTCGATGTAGAATCATTGTTTTCTTTCTTCTGGTAGAATGCTAGAAATTTGTATACATAACGACTGCAAGCAGCCAAGAGTTACACAGCGCAAAACCACAATAAGAACACACGAGGTTTCACAAATGACAGCCCCAGCTGGAAGGACTCAACAATAAACCACACAAAACACCAAGCAAGTATATGGCAGTAATAGCTGAAGGCAACTGCAGAAGAGCAACTGCTCCAGACGGGTAACAGGAAGAACCAATTTTTGTGGCATCTATGTCTTTATTTAAAGCGCTAACACCCCGAAATTACTTTGATATGATTTTTTTTTTTGTTTTGTTGGTGAGATGATACCGAGTATATTTCTCAGTCTGTAGGGTGCTAAATACATTGGTCATTTATAAAAAGATAACAATCACCAATCTTAAAATTTTAAACACAAAGTGAGAGTACTTAACTCGTTAATTCACTAACGAAGAACACCCTCCATAACGCAGGATCGAACCAGAAAAAGCATACCTCATGGAGTGACAACCTGCAAGAACAGCATAACTAATCATGGACGAGAGTAGACAGGCACTATAAACGAATTAGGGGCGACTTACTTTGCAGTTCTAATGATCATTATTGAGCTTAATCAAATTACTTTTTAATATTGAGTAAAGATGGGTTCCCGACCGAGGTAACCGTACTTGTCTGCAAAAGCACCCAAGCTCTAGAACATAATTTTAATTCTGTTGGCCAAGCATTCGTAGTTACCGGAAGCAGGGCAATGTACCGCGCGCTCCTTCGGTCTACCTTGCTTCAAACTCAATTCCTTGAGCCACTTGAGGAATCCTACATCCAGGATGTTAGAATTGATTGGTCCAAGCCAATTAAGTGGCTTAACGTGTCATACTAATGTTGACTATTTATTTGACTTTGACATTAATTAATTATATTGGCTAAATAATATCATGTGCATATTTAATTTTAGCATCGAATATACTAATGATTTATAGTGTATAAAAAGTTTATAAACCCTAATCTTTTAATTTTGATGGACGGTTGAGATTTGACAGGCTTTAGTGTTGATCCCACTACTCTCGCTATATAAATATTTTTGTTGAGGCTAGGGTATTATAATGTTTAGCCACTCTTTTGCCTCTTAGATTAAAGCAAAAGTACACCACTCTATTCCATCAAGAGTAGTGAAGATTAATATTAAAGGAGATACGTTTACTTCCGCATCTTGGTATTTCTTGCATCATCGGAATAAAGCTTTTGGTAATCTATGACTTCTTTTGATTTCGATGAGTTTGTAATCCTATTGTTTTTATATTTATGCTATTATAAGATTCCAATGATATTAATTATGAGGACAAAATGAATGAATAATTCTAACCCGTAACAAAAAAGGAAAAGAAAGGCGGAGGGTACAAGCAGCAAGCTATGGGGCCTTTAGTTTATTTATTTTTTTTGTGCTTTTGTTTGTAGGCTGATTAGGAGGCTATGAGGCCCTTCAGCCTCTTAGGTTAGGGTTGTGGTGCGTTATTCTGGGCTCTCCTCCTATGAAATTGGGGATGTTGTTCCTCAATTTAGGTGGTATACATTTCTGTCCTTCCACCCAAAAGGAAAAAAGGAAGGAAGCTAATAATGCTTCTTAAGAAATACTTGGTGGTTTAAACTCAGAAGCATGGAGTGTGTGTGTGTGTGTGTGTGTGTGTGCAACTCATAATTGCATGAAGTCCTTGTACTGCAATTGGTGATAGGTAGAGCAGCAACAATGGGCAGGCGTAACGCACTCGACGCCAAAAGTGCAGTTTCGAAAAATAACATTTGAGCATGCTAACACCCTGTTAATAAAGTGTCCACTGGATCGTTTGCAAAATACCCCGTAATTTGCAATGAAAAGTAACTTTGTAGAAGGAAACGAGACATGCTTGTGCTCCCGTTGTTTCTTTGGAATTCTTTTGTTTGACTTATTGCAAACTCTTAAGATAGTTTTACTGCATGTAAATCTTTACTATACTATTTTTTTTTCTCCAACTTGACCTATGAAACGATACTTGTATAGCCTGTCATTGCTAACTCAATAAATGTACAAAAAAAAATTGTTAGTATATTGCAAAAAGTGGAAGAAAAAGATCCAACGAACCAGAAGGTACAGTTGATGTACGGGACCAAATGTGTACCATGTGAACTAGGAGACTGTAAATGTCGAGTAGGGTTGAGATTCCAACCACTACTCAACAAGAATCGTGAAAGTTTTTCTCAACTCGCCAAGGCATGAGAACCAAAATTCCCCAAGACCTGGAGTTTTTAAATTATTTCCCAACCATCGCTTCCTCTTGAAAATAGCCATTGTGAAATGTGATCTATTCCTTGTGCTGTTTTCGAAATTTAGTTTTTAGCCGAACCTTCTCATTCCAAATTTTGAAGCTAAAATCAATATCAAATCTCAAAGCATTGCACACACCAACTGCGGTTTGATAAATCTTGGTCAAAATTGCGACCATCTCTTGAAATTTGAATTCAAAACTACTCTTTATTTCCTCAATCCTTCATCTTGCGTACTTCAACTTTGTTTTGAAATTCAACTCACAAAACTTACGCAATTTTTAGTGATAAATTGTAAATTGAGACCATACTTTGATATAATATCAAGCCTGGTGCCCAATTAAAAAGCATGCTTATGATAACCAATCTCAAATCTCATGTATCGTTGGTGTACTTGACAAAGAATAAGCGGTGGTTGAGAGATACTGGCCTAGCGAGTGATGAAAAACTTAGGATCATCATGCGACATAATCTAGTTGGGGTTCCTAGAATTTAAAACAATCGACTCATAATGTGCCATCTTACCTTTGAAAGTCAAAATTTACTTAAACATAAGTATAGCAGGCACAACAGTGGAAAAAGAATAGTACGCAACAATACCTCATCTCATCTCATAATAATTTAGAAAGAGAAGCATTGCTCGTACGCAACGTTGAAGAATCAGAAAATGGGCGTAAGATAATGATGAAAGTTCACAAAGTGAGAGAGACAGTGCTCCTGTTTCCTTGTCAAAGTGTGTTCGCAATGAGGTAGTGAAAGATGCTGTGAGCAAGTCAGCTTTCAAATGAATTTTATTTGATGCTCTCCTACTGTTGCCACTTGCTCGTTTTCCTCGTGAAATTCATCACCAAGACCCAAAAATTGTAAATTGTCTCGAATCGAAGAAAGAGCGTGATGTGAAAACACCACCAACAGATTTTACTGCGCAGAAGCGGCTTTAAACACCTGACTATTGACTGTAACTATACGTGCAATTGTCGCTAGAGCCATCGGCGTCCGATGTGCAATTTTCCGGTCTTCATTTCCTTAGTAAACTCATCCTCTTTCCTACGTACATTTTGTTATTTCATATCCATTAAATTTGTACACGTGATCTCTAAATGTTCACCCATCGCACGTGCCTACAGTTCCTAATTACTGTATTTTTTAGCGTAAAAGAAGACCTAAAACAGTGGTCGAAAAGAAAACAGACTCTTGAAAACGCCATTAGAAGAACAAAACAAGAAATGCAATAGTAATTTGAAAACACCATTGGAAGAACAAAACAAGTAATGCAAGAGTAATTTTCAAAATCATCCCTGTGATGTTTTAATTGACTAGTAGCAGCTAAAAGATAGTGCTGGATTCCCCTCCCACCTTGAAAAATTGCAGACTCCACAAACTTGAATGAATCTCTAAATTTTCACGTACAGGCAGGCGTGCAGGAGGTGATGTGACCGGTCCATAATCTACACCAGATTTTGCTGTCTTCACTTGCCTCGCAAGACGCCAACTGCTACAAAGTAATGGCGAGTGAGGCCAATACTCAGCCTCACTGTAGATGGGCATCTTTTGGTCTCTTATTGCGCATCCAATCCATCTAGGTTTAACGTCGTGCCATCCTAGAATCAGCCACATCCAGGACCCATACTCTATGCCTTAAAGGCATGTCATCAAATTGGCGAGCCTTTGACATCAATCACTCTACTAAAGCAATAACCCCTCTACTAAAGCAAGAAGAAAAGACTCACATGCCTAGATTGATTCCACCATAGTGTAAAGAAGATTGTTGCTAAGTGTTCACTATCAAGATGATGCATGTATAAATAAGCCATGTGACCTGAGCCGGCAAGACTTGGTTTATCGATATGTATATATGTTCAATTTATGTTTTACGTTTGACGGTGTAATACTAACATAATTCCTCTACACGTGTACCTCATCACGTAGCCCGTAAATCAAAACCTTGTTTCTGACGTTGAGAAGTATTTTTTTCAATTAAATGAAAATAAAGGTCTTTTCTCACGAAAAGCATCGCAATAAGCAATCAAAAGAGAATAAGAGAGAGATGTAAGACTACGTTTGCTTACTATTTAATCTGTTGTCAAGTTCATGATTTAATTTTTTTTCTTATTTGCTTATTGTTTTCAGATTAACTTTTCAAAATCATCAAATTCAATCACTACTAACCAATTCTATGCATGCATGCCTTTTTGGAAGTCATGTATGAAAAATAGTATTCCAACAACAGAGAGGAGTCTTAAAATGTTTAATGCGGTATAATCAGTGATATTTTATGCTTCACGTTCTCAATAAGCTTTATGATCCATTAAAAGAAGCAAAAAAAAAAAAAAACGTGCGTTGGCATTTTTCCTATGAAAAAATACGACTTTCAACCATCGTAACGTAAATCAAATGTTACACACATTAGTTCAGTTCACATCGACAATTTTTAAGCATCTAGGGCTCAAATGCATTATAATTAGAAATTTCATTGCACTCTTTCAATTCATAGACAGAAAAGTATATTGGACAATATATTTCTATTTGTGTGTGTGTAGGAGGGATGTGTTGGGGTGATGGGGTTGTGCACAGAAGGGAATTATAGGGGTTTTGTATGTGTGTGGGGGGGGGGGGGGGGGGGGGGGGGAGCGTGGAGTTTGTGCAAAGAAGAATAGATGATTATTTAGATTTAACTCCTAAAACACATTTGTCCATTATTAAATCCTCTACAAAAGTCAAACAAGCTGACATAAATCCTAACAGAATCAAAGTCTGGCCATTGACTGGATCGATGTGCATTGACCATGGCTGATGCACTGCACAATTCAATGAAGGCTGCCAGAAATGAAAATTGAGCACAAAAAGCTCACAACATGGCTGGGCCGTCGCCACGTGTTCATAACCCAGCAACCAGAACTGCATTAATCGTCAAACATATCCTGTCCCTTTAATTAATCATTGGTCTAATCGGGTTTGGTTTTAAACTAATTACTTCAAATGTCGTTCCCCCAACCACCAAAAGTGGTGCCTAGCTAGTGTCTTAGACGATTAACTATAATACTAATTTGAGTAATTCTGCTGCGATTCTTCTGACAGTCCCTTTTTATTATTATTAAAGCAAACGTACCCCTAATATGCCCTAGCTTACGGCGAAAATCATCTGGGCCGGACTAGTTTAGAGGAAAAATAATCCGTGATTTGTATTGTTGCCTTGCTTAGTTTGAGATCATCGAGAGATTTCGAATAAGGCGCGAGAAAGACGCAACCAGCCTCACCAATTGCTGCTCAATGCTTGAATGTTACACAAATAGGTGACAGGGTTTATGGTTTTGAGTAGGCCAGTGGTGTTTACCAACATATTACGAAATCATAGGTGACCCCTCTTCCTCCCTCCTCCACTCTTTTAAGAGGAGGGCCTAGATGGAGACAATGGTGTATCGCTCACTTCTCTAATGTGGGGGCTCGGGCTTTTGGGAGAAAAGATGTCTTGTTTGACAACAAAGATCTTACAAGATTAGATCACTGCAACATCTATGCTCATCGCCTCCAACAACTTTCAAGATGGATGCCTAAGGGCTTTAGGAACTAAATCGAAGTGAAAAAATTGAGTTTCAGATGAGGTGACACATTCTAATTCATGCATTTCAAAATACTAAATCAGAATAGCTTGAAACTCTTCTCTCTCCGTTCTTTCTCTAAACTTCATTTACTCTCTCTAAAAAGAGGATTCTTCTCTCCATTCTCTCTAAACCACACAAGAAAACTGCCGGGGGAGGAGGTAGGGGATGACTTCAAGCCCTCTCTCCCCTCTTTTGGGTTCAAGTGTCGCACCCTCCAATCTGCGAGATTTGTGCTGGGGATATGTTGGTGTGAGCTCGGACCTCACGGGATCTCTTTAGACTTCTTAGTTCTATGCAATCGGTCAATCTAGGAGATTTATATGGTCCACAACAATCCAGTATTGAATCTTGATCTGCTCCAAGTTAGTGGCTTGGTGTCATTAGTCGGCAGTGGCTGATCAGAGATGCAATAGTCGTTAATCATGCCAAGGCCCTGTACTGCTCACGTCAAGTACAGCTTTTAGCTTTTGTTAGTGTTTTTGTTGTTAGGGGGTTCGGGGGATAGGGCCTTAGGGGTTGGAGATGGGGGACGGGGTTGGATAGTTCAATCTCATGGGTAAGCAGGTTTGTTGGTAGGGGTGGGATACTTAGAACCTCCTTTAAACTCATGCTGTAGTTGGTTTGAATCCCACTAGTTAGTTACAGGGTTGATTTGGTGCATTTGTTTGCAGTAATAACGAAGCTTACGGTAATGGTTATTTCTTGTTCTACGTTACGCTGTAATTCCATATCAGTGAATTACTCTCGATTTGTAATTCCATATCAGTGAATTACTCTCGATTTGTGCGGCTAATTGTCTCTTCGTATGTGTTTGGATAATTTCAGTTTATTTCCTAAACTTATGATAGTTTGAGTTAGTCATGTGTTGTCATGACTATTTTCGTTCAGGTTGAAAATATAAAAAATCAAAGACCGAAGTAACAAAACTTAATAATCGATCTTCACTTTACCAATATATTCTCTTATTATCACTTTACCAATATATTCTCTTATTATCACCAAAAAAATAAAATAGAATAATATTTGAACTTGAAACAACCGGCTAATCGAATGGAATTGAACTAGACATGCACGTACACCATTCAACTTGGATGTGTTCTACGTCTTACCGCAATTTGCTTCTATGCAAAGCTTGACTTTTGCTGATGTGCTACCTAACTGGTCTCAATGTTTATGGCAATACTTAGGAAAGTGATTATCCATACGCTCTCTTGTAATGCCACTGAAAGCTGAACACTCAATAGACTGAGCACAATAAAGACCTCTATTTCTTCAAAGGTTGAAAAAGCGTCGACGGTCGATCCACAGACAAAATCTGACTGCGTCTGAAAGAGAAGTGCCATCTAAATCGATGGCAAACACCTGAGCTAATGCATCATATAAGAGCACCCATTGCATATGTAGTAATGCCAAACATTATTGGACGAAAAGTCACGTATTGAACATAACGCAACCACAGTTACAGCATCTAATACATACGTAAATCTAGTGCCTAAACGCGGTACACAACATTCTCCATTTTCCAAAGCCAAAGCTTATACCATAACTTACTCAAGCATGCAATGTCTCTGATGATTCCTGCCGACTCTCCTAATTTACTAACGTTACTCCTTGCACAATTGAAGGAAGATAGGGTTAATAAAATACCCAAGAAGAAAAAGTGTGCCACTACCTGCACCCCCACTCCTAACACACACACACACACACACACACACACACACAAAGTAAGCATATTTTGCTTGATGATTACATAAAAATAGAACAGATTCGGGAACGGAATTGTTAACTGCGCTCCAAACCAAGCAACATACTTGAAAAATGACATAATTAATTGTTTCGCGGTTCTATTTCCATGCTAACCCACATACCTCCTAATTTGCTAATGATAGTCAGAGCTAGAAAAAAAAAATTGATTCGTAATGACAAACAGGAAATGGTTCAATTCAATCTCCTAGCCTTCATAGTCCCAGGGTCATTCAAACAGACTTTGAGCAAACAATAGCTAGGAATAGATAGCACCAGCTGCCGTGGACCAAGTGGAAACAACCCCCTGAGTGACGCACGGCTTAGAAGATGAAAGCGGAAAAGATTCAACTACATTCAAACATGCTACAGTAAGCCCATTTAAATAAAGTAAGAGTACTACTCTACTCCTGTCATTTTCCCCTTTGTATGCACAAGCTAACGTCAACACTGTGCAACAAAACAAAGCCAACACCCACAAAAGAAATGCTAGTAAAACAGATCAAAGACAGCCAAGTGCCCGCACTAATGGCCAATAACATCAATTTGAAGAAAGCTAAAGCCATCTGCCAAGAAAAGAGTGGAAGCTGCAGGCTCTACACCAGGCGCACCACCACCCTCACCCTCGAGTAGAGAGAAGAAAAATTATAAAGAGAGAGAGAGAGAGAGAGAGAGTCTCTGACCAAAGTTCTTGTTGTGGACCATCGTTTTCACTTTAATTCCAATCCCCACATACAAAAAAGTCGCTCTCTCCCCCACACACACTTTTCAAACCTTCTAATTGTATCTTATATGTCCAAACCCTAATTGTCAAAGTGGGTTAGAACTCAGTTTAACAGAAGGTTTTCAGACCGAAGGAAAACACCAGGCAAGCAGGGCAAAGTCCCATCATCACCATCATATCTTTATCCGTATGTGCGAGTCTCTCTCTCTGTCCTCACTGTGTTGCATCTTGGGTGGTGTGGTTTTTAGGGTTTTAAGAATCTAGAGGAGAGGGACAGCAATTATGAGACACTGGACCAGTGGGTGCAGGCCAAAGGAGAGGACGAACATGACCTTGTCGGTTGTTTTTCAGACTCAGCACCTCACTGTCATCACTGTCTCATAGCAAGAAGTCATCACTCACCTTTGAGTACAATTGAGAAGCCCAAGCCCCAGCTGAAGACGGATTATATTGGGCTAGGATGGCTGGTAGGAGACACAACCCCTTTCCTCATTTCCCACTTCTTAATCCTCTCCCCCTTCATCCTTTCTCCACCTATTCTCAATCACTACTAGCTGATGTTTACGGTGATGCGTTTGAAATTACTCTTAGCTTAACAAGGGAAGTTTTGGTTAGTAGTTCAAGGGTCCCATCAAGGTTCCTACTACTGTAACAGTTTCAAAGTTCTTTTAATTGTTCTTTTTCCCTTGTAAGCTGTCTGTTGAAGGACCCAATAAGCTTTCTTTAATCGTTATTATAGTCCACCTCCTAATCCAATGCTTACGTACTAGGAACATGATTAGAAACTAGTGAATTGGGTTGGTGGGCTAAGCAACAACGTCAGAATCAGCAACGCAGAACGTACGCAAAATCTATGATTAGTGAGTTGATTATTCCATTAATCAAGTATTGTATCCTAGATTAGATGGGGCTAAGGTCAAGAGATTCATCATCTTGGAAGCTTGTGATTTAGGGTTTGTTTGAGATCAAGGGGTTCTTCTAGGAATCAGTAACTGATGGAATTCGGAGGTAGAGATAAGGATGCAGGGATGCCAAGCACTATAGGTTATAATTTACCTCCAAAAATTTCAACCGAAGAAGAGAGAAGAAGAAATGAAGCTGGTCTTGGAGCTGCAATCCTTAGCCCTACTTCCCAAGCCCTAGATCACCACCACAACCATCACCAACAATCGAGCACGCAACGCCACCAAATTCACATACCAGGAAGAGATGCAAACTTAGATTCGGATCCAGCTCAATTGGCAAGTCCTTTAATTGCTGGTACATCAAACTCAAAGGCACTGCCACTGCCGCTACCACCGCCGCAAGCACAAGTACAGTCCACACCTTTGGCAAGTAATAATGTCGTCACAAGTCGATATCGAGAATGTCTCAAGAACCATGCGGCAAGCATGGGCGGCCATGTCGTGGATGGGTGCGGAGAATTCATGCCTAGCGGAGAGGAAGGAACAATGGATGCCCTCAAGTGTGCAGCTTGCGAATGCCATCGAAACTTCCACAGACGAGAAATCGAGGGCGACTCGCAACCTGTGGGGAATTGTCATTTCAACCATAATCCTAACCAAAGTAGTAGCCGGAGGATTCCGACATATTCCAATCAAACTCCAGCTTCACATCCAACAATGCCCCCTCAGCCGCAGCAGCACCTTCACAAATTTCCACGAGGCGGTTTTACGACTAGTCTGTCTACGCGGCATGGCCCGATGATGATGGCGTTTGGTGGGAACAGTGGAGCTCCGGCTGAGTCGTCTAGCGAGGATCTCAATATGTTTCAGTCCAATGTTGGAGCGCCTGGCCAACCGTCTTTCTCAGCATCAAAGAAGCGATTCCGGACGAAATTCACGAAAGAGCAGAAAGATAAGATGCATGAATTTGCGGAGAAGTTAGAATGGAAGATGCAGAAGCAAGATGACCAAGAAGTCCAACAATTCTGTAATGAACTGGGTGTAAAGCGGCAGGTATTCAAGGTATGGATGCACAACAACAAACAAGCCATGAAGAAGAAACAATTGTAAGAAAAAACTAGCATCCTTTTTGAGACCTCCAATTAAAGACGAATAGATGATTGCAAACTTTAGGTGTGCATAATGAAGTAGAGAAGATGAGTCCAAGGACAGATCACCGTTCACATTTCTCAGTTATATTAGAGAGAGCTACATATTAAATCTTCCGATTAATATATTCGACGTTCTCATTAATTGCTCTTTATTTATGAAACCCAATCTCAACTCCTCTTCCAGCTTTCTCCAACCACTTCAAATTTCTTCATAGTGTTTCTACCACTATTCTAGCGTTTTTTATTATTCTTCTTGCCTGCAATTCTATGGTTTCAACATGTGCTTCATACAGTAGAACACCGTACACTGTCTACTTATGGTGAGTGTTAGCGCATTAGAAACAAGAGGAGTTACTACGTTTTTTCCTTTTGTTTCAAGTAGGAATGTGCGTCTTTAGGTGAAGAGTTCTTATGGACACACTGGTGCACTATATATACATTACCATTTACAGTTTTCATCTTACCAACCAAAAAAATGACTACAGATTCAGATTGATAATTGCAAAACTAGGAAAAGGCGCAGACAATAAGAACATGACGATGTACATCTAACTTCAGTGTGCTTAAGGAATGAGTTTATTTTCAATTTATTTTACAACACAATTAACCTGAATTTCATTTACTTGAAGAATTTAGCGTTGCTTATGCCTCGTATTAAGGCATTGAACTTATTTCCAAAAGAGATGACTACCTAGTCCTTTCCACAGTTATGTCAAGCCTAAAGGTGTAGAACTCGTTATTCCTCTTATCTATATCCGCCTTCTGTACTCTTGTTTTCTTCCTCGATATCTAAAACCTATGATCTTTGTGGGCACGTACTCTTTATGATAAGTACAAATTTTCAGTTTTGAAAACTACAGTAACATACCAAAATAACAAGCTTCAGGGATATTTTGAGAATTAGCCAATTTTTACTGCAAGACGGTTGCAATACCCGTACAAACAAGTCTACACCCAGTTCAAAGAGCACTGACTAAATCTGCGCAAAATACCCCAGTTCAAAAAGAGTTAGCAGAAGCTGCGCAAAATGTGTGTAGCTGACTCCATCAGTAAAGGAGGCTGCTTATTTTTTTGTAGGGTATTTTGCTTTCTTTCTGGATCAACATGGTGGAGAGTTGTCAAAACTGAGACAAGAAAAAGTTCTTGAGACACATCTATTCTAAATCTCTTATGATCACCCCTTTAGTCCATGTCTATCTCCTACGCTGTTGCATGTAGATAAGGCTAGCATTTCATGTAAAGTAACTTATCTGTTCATTTCATATCTTCACATCTAGAAAAAGTTGAAGTTTTGCTGAGGGAAAACACTAGGTAATGAGTTAAATTTTTTTGAGTTGCTTAGACTTTCCAAAGAACGACACCTTCCTGACTAGAAAAGGAGGGAGGCTGAAGAAATAGATTTTTATGGCCTTTCAATGTATTCATGTCGAAGTGGAGAAGATTAGTCCTCGCCAAATGCATGGTAGAAAACCTTGTCGAAGTGGAGAAGATTAGTCCTCGCCAAATGCATGGTAGAAAACCTTTTACTTCTATCTTCTTTTATTTTAACCAATTAGGGATGAAAATGGAGGGGGGTGAAACCAACTAGCTGAAAGAGTTCAATGATCAGGAAGCCTTAAACATAGTTGAGGGATGCCACACCGTCAAAACCACATTTATAGGAAGCGAATACTTTCATAACGAATACTTTCATAACATAAGTGAGCTTAAAAAAATCATATAAGAATCAAATGAAACTGCATGTGTCGACGAAACCAAAAAATCTGCCAAGGACATTTTAAAAGCATGTTTTCGAGTCCGCGAGGCGAATGTCCAGTGAAAGAATAGCCAGTCATAAACATCTAGGACCATTGATCAAAGTTATACAAAATGGAGAAGGATCACAATATCTTCCTTGACTCGTAAATAGGGATACCATCTAGCATATTCTGTCTGACAACCGTACCAATTCATCTATTAGGATGGATACCTTAAATAGAATATAATTAAACAAAATAAGTTACTCTAATATTTTCACAATAGCAACTTTTTCCTTCTCAAAGTTGTTACCAAAACATTCTGTTGCACATCGCACATCTCAATAATTTCCTGCATTGCTTACTCTTCCAGGGGAATAGCTCACGAGTTTTTTTTTTATCTGATATCAGTATCTCTCTAAGTGAAGTCCAGCTTCCAGAATTTCAATTCAGTCAGTGATGGTACAACTGAACCTTAGCTATCACATACAAATCACCAAAGCTGAAGTTGTTGTCAAGCGGATCAATAGGATGAAACGATAATGCCCTAGCTTGGCTACCATGTAGCATTCCCAGATGATCATAATCAATTACACAAGTTTTCAACCTTATTCATGATTAGATAGAAGTGCAACTATGACGAACATGAAACAACAACAAAGTGTCGACGTTATACGTGAAAACATATGTACTAGTACATCTACAAGATGTAAATGAAGTTCAGTGCAGTCACGTTCTTAGAACCCGATGCAGCTCTTAATGGAATACTGAAGAGTACAAATATAGCCTACCTTGTGCAAATGTCAAAATGACACAAAAGAATGTTAGGTTTTAAACATGCAAGCAAAACCTGCGCTAACACTGGTAAAAGAAAATAAGACGGCGAACAGATGGTCTCTTGTCTTCAAAAGACCATTTGCAGCCCCGGAATTATTCCCAAAGATTATAAATTTAACGAGGATGCAAACCATGGAAAAAATTCTAAAAAATGGGTTCAAATCTGGTATCATCACAACATAGCTTCAAAGTACAGCTGCAATACCCTAGAGAGCTCAAGGTGGTAAAAAAAAGTTCTATTTGGACTCGGCTATTAAATGCAACTGGTGGCTCAATTCAGCCCTAAGGTTGAAGCGTTATAAAACAATCTCAAAAGTGAAAATAATGAACCTTGCCCCTCACAAGTATTTAATCTTGATAGAACCTCAATGAGAAGATCGAGCCCACCACGACAACCTAACCAGAGAAGCCTAATGGTCCATTGCCTAACCTCGGCCTACGACGCAGACATCTAGTAGCTCATTTAACACATAAGACTGCAAAAATTGATGCAATCTTTTGCTCTCTATGTCCTACCATGCATCAACTATGAGAGCAAATGTAACTCAGATAATGATGTAGGAAAAGCAAGATTGACCTTAGCCGTGGTGCTAACTATACCATTGATCTGATCTTTGTGCGTAGCTACAAAAACATGCTTGCTGGAGCATGCACTCTAGCCTAGTTATAAGAAGATGGAATTCCAGAAATCAACAGGAAGCCACTTTTGGATGTTCCAAAGCTTAGTTGCACAAAGCGGGGGCGGGTGCGGGAGCGGGGGCGGGGGCGGGGAAGCGTAAGCACCAAGAAGAATCTGAGGTTGGGAGCGGCTTGAATAAATAAATGCGTAAAGAGTATTATCATTTGTTTAGCATAGTTTACATAGATAGCAACAACAAACAAGGAGACTTTAAGGACTTGAAGGAAGAGAGAAACAAGGAATTGAGTTGAAAAGAGCTTGATTTTCATGTATTCTATCACTTGTTCCATGCATCTCTATCCAGCTAGCGGGATCGAGTTCCCATCTTAGCTTGGGACGAGATCCCATGGAGCTCCTAACTTGGGATCGCAAAAGCGAGTTTCCGAGAGAGAAACGCCACCATATTAGGAGTTTCCTACAACTAAGTTCCAAAGAGCAACAAGAAACTATCATAATGACAAGCACAAACATGCAAGTTTGTTAGACATTTCATCATTTAACCAAGTAAAGCCTTAGCATGCAAAAATCTCTGGCAGCCTTTTAACACATAAATCATACTAAAATGTCGTGAACAAAAGTTGCGACTATTTGAACTAAAATATTGATTGAGAAGTTCAATCACCTAGAAACTCTAAAGAACAACAAAATAGACATAATAATCAAGACAGAAACAGCCACTCACAGTAGTCTTCATAATGATGGCCTGAGAAAGTAATGTAAGAGTGCCCTCATAGCTCCGCAGTTTCTTTTCTCATCTTTGCTCCTAGATTTCCTGTCGCTTCTGAAGCATTCTCCTTGGCAGCCTCATAGATATCCTTGGCCTGATCAGTCATGGTTTCCTTGGCGGACTTGTATGTTTCACTAACCTTCATTTTACCTTCATTATAGGCGTCGGAAGCTTCATCTTTCCCATGTGACATGGCGCCTGCCACAGCCTCTTTTGCAGTACTGGCCTTATCCGAAGCCAATCTAATGGTTTGATCTGCTTTGTTGGAGGCGAAGTCATAGGCATCAGAAGCTGTATCCTTCACTCTCTCTTTGGTCTTGCTAGCCAGATTGGAACCCTTATTCATGACTCGACCTGCACTGTCTGAGGCAAAGGCATAGCCACCATAGGCCTTATCTTTTCCATACTCATTAGCATCACCAGCAACATCTGAAGCCGTGTTCATAGTTTGAGCATAGGCATCGTTAGCTTTTTCTTTCCAACTCTCTTTGGCATCACCTGCCAAATCGGAAGCCCTGTTCGCAGCTTGAACTGTCTTCTCAGAAACGAATGCATGAGCATCATAGGCCTTCCCTTTCCCACTCTCTTTGGCATCATCAGCAATATCTGAAGCCTTGTGCATGGCTTGACCTGCCCTGTCGGAGGCGAACCCATAGGTGTCATATGCCTTATCTTTACCTATCTCTTTGGCATCACCTGCTATATACGAAGCCTTGTTCATAGTATGTCCTGCTTTATCAGAAGTATAGGCATAGGCATCATATGCCTTACCTTTTCCACTCTCTTTGACACCATCAGCCATATATGAAGCCTTGTTCATGGCTTGACCTGCCTCATCTGAGGCAAAGGTATAGATATCTTGCGCTTTATCTTTCCCTCTCTCTCGCGCGTTACTGGACATCTCTGAAGCCAAGTCCATAGCTCTATCTGCCTTTTCAGATGCAAAAGCATAGGCATTGTATGCTTTATCCTTCGCGCTTTCTCTAGTATCACTTGCCATGTCGGATGCCATATTTATGGTTTGATCCGCCTTCTCAGAAGCCATGTTCTTTGTGTCCCTAGCTTTTCCAGAGGCAAACTTTGCGGCCTCACCAGCCTTTTCCGAAGCATACTTTGATGCCTCTGCCGAAAACAAGAGAAAGAAAAGGAATGACATTGAAGAAATGAGTTCATTGGAGTTAAATAACAAAATAAGTTAGGAAAATCTAATCACCATTTGCAGCAGAATTCATTGTTTCTGTGGCCTTTGACGCGGCTTCCTCAGCTCTGTCTGTCATCCTTTGAGCCGCCTCTTTTGCATTCTCCTGGTTATATCCAAGTCCCCTGAAAGCACCATAGAACATAAATGAACCAGAAGCGCGCAGACACACTTCACGGGGGCGAAGGGGTGCTTAGCCCCCAAAACATGGCAACCAAAGTTTTTAAGCTAGTCTAGTCCCATAGACTTACAGCCATTTAGCTTAAGATGCCACAAAAAATGCTTAACTGAAGGCACTATAAAACAGCCAACTAGCCAATTATTGTAACATATGCCATTGTACGACTTTTCGTCGCCTAATGATCTTAAACAGATTAAAAACTGATTAGTCTCTCCGTAAGTTTTATATAAACCAACACCTCCTACCGATTAGAACCATTTTCCAGAAGTACTAGGCATGCAGCTGGCTTACCTAATAGCTAGGGATTTATCTATGACAACACCAAAAGACAACCCTACTGTGAGATTCAACTCTTATCATGGTAACAAAGGTTGTCAGCAGGTTGGACAGGATACATCTATTCAACCATGCACGCTAACATCACTGGCTACAGAGAAATGAGGAGTATCAGGTTCACAACTCATCTCTTGGTCAGGTTTTTTTTTGGTTTGGACGGTAAGGGGTATTCTTAGGCCAAGCTTGTGTGTCAACCGGGAATAAGTCCCGTTTTCAGGGATCTTAATAGCGCAACCCCCACATCAGCCTGGAAATAGGTAGAAAGTGTAAGTTTTCAATGCAATTACATTTTTTGTCTCTACGCAACATAAAAAAGATACCACCTCTCAGTCTCCCATACACCGAATTGTGAATAGTGTAGGTCATTGGAAGTTCATAGTTCCAGCATGGCATCATCTAAAGGGGCATCGGCAAAGGATCGTATCTTAGTCCCCAGGAAAAACATAAAACAAAAAGTCACTTCTGTTGACACTTTCAAGGTTTCTGAATTCATCTGATCTTGAAAAGGCATTGACCTGTGTTTAAAACATGCATTCATGAAGAATTGAATTCGCATTACTAAGAAGGCAATATTTCATAATCTCAATTCCAATGACATTGCTACGTCCCTCTCCTTCTCGCAACTTTAAAACAAGTCAAATCCAGATTTGATATAAACAAAACCATTTCACTCAAAACTCTCTTGATCCAAGAACTGATTCTTAGATAATTCCGGCCAACAATCAATCGACCAAATATACACCACACTGAATATACACCTTAGCAACTCCTTCAAGCATGGAACCAACAAAGGCTAAACATACTTATGAGTACAATTTCATTCCCCACTAAGCTTAGTGCGCAGCATTTTTTAGCCTACTACTACAATTATTTCAAGCATTTAGTTCAAAAAGCCGGTACGCACGTCATTCTCACATTACAAGTTGGAGTAGAGTGATCTGGCATAAACCAGCACGTCGTACGTGATCATACAATAAAACCTTACCGCTAACAAGCACGCACGCGTACACAGACAACATTTGAGTACATGCTTACTCGGAGAACTTGCCGACAGCCCAATCAGGCCAGGAATTGCCCTTCTCTTTGGCGTCATGCATGGCCTCTTCAGTCCTAGCCTTCACATTCCCCGCGGGCACATTCACTCGCTCCTTGGCACCCTCCACGCCATCCTCCGTACCCCAGCACCAGCACACAGACGATCCCGCCGCAAGCAACACTACCAGTACCAAAAGCGCCGCCGTCTTCTTCATCTTCTCCCTTCCTTGAATAATTATTACGTGAACTGAAACCAGAAGAAGTTCGTTAAGTTCCCATTCTTCCTTTTTGAATTGTGAAAGTGTGCGGAAGATTAATAGGGGGAATCGGTTTACCGAGGAACTTCACAGCGACGTGGCGGTTTCCTGGGAGTTTAGTTATGCGAGAAACGCGGAGGTATTGCCACGTGTGGTTTTTACGAACTGAGTAAGCAGCGTCTTCGGCGTGTTTCACGTGGGCTCATTGCTTACAACTTTACGGGCTTCGCGACGTATCAAATGTGCCGGGCTTGGCCCGGCGCTGCCAAGCCCAACGGGCCTCCAACAAAAGAAGCCGGCGCGGGGCAGTGAGGCTGCCAAACGGGCCGGGCGGGGCCAGATTGGGAGAAAATCTGGGCCCAGTCCAAGCTCTAGCCCTAGACCCAATATTTAGGGCCGGGCCCATTTTTTTTTGTATTTTCTTGTTATTCAAAGTAAAGGCTTTAATTACGGTAATTTTTGTTATTATTTAAGCAAATTGTAATGTAGTACTATGATTAAGATTCTTGTTATTATGTAAGCAAATTGCTCTCTCTCTCTCTCTCATTTACATCTCTCAATTTTAAATTTCTTCTTCCATATACTCTAGGAATGTCCAATATTCATAATTTAACGAACTTAATTTTTATCATTTTATTTCATTATAAGTCATATACATTGAAAATAAATGTGTTCATAGGCCCTCCTCCTTTTATCCGGGTTTGGGACTGGCTGCTTGTAAACAAACAGGCGAAGTTACCTATTTTTTTATATATACGAAAAAATATTTATCTTGCTTGTAAAACTTATTATATATATATATATATATATATATATATATATATGAAAAAAACTATATTTTGTGAAAATTTTTTTTCTTAAAACTTAAGAGAAGGAAAATAAAAAGAAATTACCTAATCATCCGGAAGTACTTCAACATCCGAGTCACTGCTCTTTCTATTTATCTTGCTCGCGGTATTTCGCATCAAGATAATCCTTCCAACATACACATAGCTCGAGCGACTCGGGGTTAAGACGACTCCTCCTGTCATCCAAAACCCTCCCGCTCGCTGAAAATGCCGACTCTGAAGCAACCGTGGAGGCTTGCACTGGCAGTACATCCCGTGCAATTTGGGCTAAAGTTTTATACATGTTTTGATTTTGTTTCAAAAAATTTAACAAATTAAAATTAACCTGTTCTTGCATTGATAAATCAGAATAATGATCAGTATTTGAATATACACCAATCTCATTAAAAGAGAAAAAAGTAGACGAACCTGCCGAATTAGAAGTACCTTCACCTGGTAGTTGTCTTGCTACTAGATGTTCAAAGCCCTTAAGGTATGGCGCATAATACCTCTCAGCAGTCGATGATGAAGCTCGTCCGCGCACGTCAGCAGAATTACGATAGAGGTTGAACAATTCCTCAAATGTCTTGCTCACTTTCGCTGTGAGTGCGGTTGTGTCCTCTAGTGGATAGCACATTAATCTCGATATCTCTTGTATCGAGACGTTCACGCCATGCAACTTTAACCTAGGATCTAAACAAGTAGCCACAGCAAAAACAACAGGCAGTTCACTCCAATATTTATTAAACTTTTTATCCATCACTTTTACTATTTCCTTAAAGGGTCCTATATATCTCCATTTTGTTAACATTGTAGCCATCTTGAGAGGAGAGGTGGGATAGTACGTACCAGACAATAAATTGGTAGACGTGTAAAATACCTCCAAAAATTCAGCTAGGTATGTGGCCATCTGCCATTCCTCTTGAGTTGGCAAGCCGGCTGGGAACAAGGTTAGTAGAAAATGCGTATAGACTTCTCTGTATGCCAGAATGTGTAAAAGCATATGGTATGTAGAGTTCCACCTGTGGACCACATCTGTAACTGCTCTCCTGCGAGGCATATTATATTCAACACACAACGTTTTAAATTGTTGTGTTCTCGAACTCTTAACATACGCTGTCATACCCCTCATTTTGACAATATCTCCTGCAGCAGCTAAACCATCTTGAACAATTAAATTAATTATATGACAAACACAACGAACATGAAATAATTTACCAGAAAGTACAGGTTTGAGGCTCTCCTCTAAAGCATCAACAGCAGTTGTATTGTTAGAAGCATTATCAAAACTAATACTCATAATCTTATCCTTTAATTTAAACGTGGTACATGCTTTTAATATAATACTAGCAATGTTCATTCCATCATGCGGAAAAGGAAAGAGCTCGAAAGCGATGATTCTCTTGTGCATAATCCAATCTGCATCAATCCAATGGGCCGTCACACAAGTATAACTAAGATTGTCAAATATCAGAAGTAAGACTAACTTTACCGTCAAAATTATCGAAATAATCGATCAGGCGTGCTTTAGCAGCATTATACTGTCGGAGTGCATCGGATCTAGTTGTGTTTCTATGAACCTTTTTGTACAAAGGTTGAACGTATGTGTTCATATATCTAGAGTGCTTAGCAGTATCAGCAAAGGTTGAACGTATGCATATATCTAGAGTGCTTAGCAATCGGCAAAAGAAAATGTTTGTTCATCGTGAATAACAAATTCAGCGAGACCGTCTCTTTGCTCTCGCTGATTATAAACAAATAACTTACCGTCAAAAGATAACTGCGTTTGGGTAGGTTCGACGTGGCCTTGTCGAGGTGCACACTGAGGGTAATGCCTGTTAAGATGTCCATTACCACTACCAGACGAAAATAATTTAGCACAGTACTTACATCGAGCTTTTCGGATGCCGTCCACCATAACTTCATCAAAATGATTCCAACACTCGGCTTTTTTTTTTCCCTTTTGGACTTCTGGCTCATTACCGGAGGCATTGCTCGGCCCTTCTTCATCATGACCAGGCATAGGGTTAAGATTATGCCACGAAGTAGTAGCTTCGCCAACCGAGCTGCGTCCTTGACTATAATGCGGGGGGTCTTGATCAGGCGTGTATTCAAGATCTGGAATGTTTTGATTGAACTCCCAATTGGCTTGGGTATCTATCATACAGCCTGTACTCATTCGTCCAGGAACGAATGGTTGTGGTGGTGCTTGGATTGGTGTTTGTGATGGCCGTGGTGCTGGCGCTCGTGCTAGTGGTGGTGTTTGTGATGATGATCCACGCTTCAATTTCTTCAGTAATCCAGCCATATTTGACTCTAAACTTTTTTACTAGATTGGAAAATAAAATTAGTAAGAGTAACTAAATACACAAGTATAAGAGCAGTAATTAGTAATTAAAAATAACAATTAAAAGAATTAAAAAGTAACAAATGAATCACTGAGGGTAATTCGAAATTGGAGAGAGTTAGTAATTAAAAAGAATTTAGTAATAGTAATTGATAAATATAAATTCACTAATTACTAATTACTAGACAAAAGAATTAGAGAGTAACAAATTAATAAGAGGAGTGGTTAGTAATTAGAATTTAGTAAGAGTAGTAATTAGTAAATAAGAGTAATAATTAGTAAGAGTACTAATTAGTAAATAAGAGTAGTAATTAGTAAGTAGTAATTGGAAAGAAAAATAGTAGCAAAGCTTGTAAAAATATAGAATGTTTATATAAGAGAGAGTAAGAAGATTGATGTGAAAAATTAGAGAGAAATTGTGTAAATTTATAGATTTTTGAAACTTCACAAAAGACCAAAATACCCCTTAAACTATCCGTTTATAGTTGTTGGAGAGGGTAAGAGTGTAAAAACCTTAAAAGAGTTGAAAAAATTAAGTTGGACCAAAATACTCCTCAAACTAGCCATTATTTTGCTGTTAGGAGGTAAAAGTGAAATTTAGAAGAAAAAAAGGGAATAAAATCGTTGGAAAGAAAAGGGGGAAATCTGAATTTGAAAATGGTGAATCCAGGCTGGGCCAAGCCTGGCCTGGGCTTTTTTCTTGGATTTTCTGGCCTGGTCCAAGCCCGGACCCAAAGCCCTAATATATATGGCCTCCACTGTTCATCCACGGGGCCGGGCCAGCCCGCGGGCCGCCCGGCCCTTTTGACAACTCTACTCTCCAGCCATTCTCAGACCCTGACCCTTGTATAATAGCTTCATCAACTATCGGAGGCCAAACAAAAGAGTGAGCATTCTGGCAGCCGCCACTGTTTTTAAGCTCAATAAGCTTTTCAATTAATTCTCATCAGTTAGTTAATGTCCATATAAATGGAGCTAAATTCCAAAATAATGCACAACTAGTAGAGCAAAATTTCAAGGAAGGGGATTTGAGGGAGAGCTTGCTTCTCAACTCAGTCCTACGAGCAAACAAGTCCCCCAGTTATGCTGGAAGTCCACTTTCAGCTGCCAGTTCTATTCGCTGTTTATGCTCTGCAACTTTGTAGTCGACTATCTCGTTGAACAGCTGGGAATCCAACACACAGTCTGGGCTCCCGTACACTGCCGCTTGAACACTGGCCATCAGTTTCGCAATCTCACGGCCGGAGAACCCTTCAGTCTTCCGGGCAGCCTCTCGGAGCACATCATCAGACAAATCTTTTATTGTTATCTCTCGAGGCTTCTTTTTAAACAACTGACCCCACCTAGACTGCTCGCGACTGCCTTCACCCGATAGGTACTTGTTTAAATAGAGCTTCAGCAGCTTGAAACGCTCCTCCTCCTGAGGAATTGGGAATTCAATCACTTCATCAATCCGGTCAGTGATGGCGCTGTCAAGATCACTTGGTCTGTTTGTTGCAAGGACTAGAACCACATCTCTTGATTGATCTCCAGTTCGGAAAAGCAATGCATTTAAAGCACTTCGCTGAGCTTCGCTCATGTGCGTGCTATTACGCCTGTATTTTTACAGTATAAACTTGTTAGCTTGGTTGCAAGACCGTATGTTAAAGAAAAAGCAAAATTACCCCCTCCCTAACAATAATGCACAAGGGCAGACTTGTCTTTTTTTAGATAATAATAGAATAACAGTAGTAGTCAAATATATTTTTGAGGCTAGAAACATAAACTAAGAATAGTTCCTTTAGTCTGCGTTATTCAAAATGCAATTCGGCGACTGGAGATTTAAAGGATTTCAAGCACACAAAATGATCCATGAAACTCACATAAGAAGTCCATTTAGAAAAGCGGACCAAACTTCCAGTTCACATTAGTGAAGCAGAAAATCTTAGCTTCCAAAAATTAACTGATGTATATCGAGTGGAGTGGAGTAAAGATGCTCTTTTTTATTATTGTCGAATTTTATCTAGCCTTCAAAAGAAAGGATCAGTGAATGTATACTCAATAAAATCTGCACTAGCAAGACATTAGTTAAAACGTGTAAGAACCATCATGACTTACTCGCAAAGGAAAGCATCAGCCTCATCTATAAAAAGAAGTAAGCCTTTCTTAGATTTTTTGGACCAATCAAATATCTCATGGATCTTTGTAACAGCCTGAGCGCCTAAAGGAGCAACATCCCCTCCCGTCATCATGGCATAATCCAAACCCTGCATAGAGAGTATTGGAAAGCATAACTACTGAAGGTGCAAACAAAGTATTCAATCTACACAGGAAAATGGAAGATGCACTAAAATCAACTCAATAAAGCCTTGTCCTGGTGCAACTTGAACATTGCCGGCCCGAGCCAACTGTGAATCCATGAGTTGGGGGAATTTTGGTAATTTGGTCTCGGGCTGGGTTTCCAAAACAAAATCTTACTCCCTCTTGGCTCGATCCTAGATTACATTATCTTGTCAGGTTTAAGTATCTGAAAGCCTGGAATCGGTTGACCTCAATCATGGTGATGTGATAGCCATTACAGTTTCCATGGAGACAAAATATAACCAAAAAACATGTTCACACCTTCAGACTTTGATCTGAATCTGTGCAACCAACTGTTCGGGTGGATAGGACAGCATAAACATGATGGGCTTGGTAAGAGCCAACCCCCTAACATGCCCAGGAGGCGCCAAGTACACCATCCTAAAGGCCAATCGGCTCCATCATCTAGCACATCAAGAAGCAGCGACACTTGAGAGCTGTCTAAGAAAACAAAGAGCTTGAAAGTAAACAGGCTTTATTACTAAACCGAAGAATTTTTTTCTCAAGTTAGTATCATTAAGGATGGAGCCAGAGGCAGCGCAACCCATGTACTGACACGTTAAAGGTTTGAAGTTAATGAACCAATATCAAAGGTGATTCCATTTTGCTATAATATGGACTAGGTTTCTCGTTGATGAACAGCATTGCTGATATTGACTCTAAAAAAGAAGGGGTAGGTACAACAAGACCACAGGACACTAAGAAGTGTGAACTCGGATAGCCTTTAATTGAATCATTAAATCACACCTTCTGAGAAGGCAATGATGCCCAGAGAAATGCATATACATCCACTAGTACTACCAACGGAGTGATAATAACTAAAATCATATATCAAGTCATCTGTTCACATAATAGAGCGGCACAATACTCACTCCATGACTCTATCCAAGTTGGTTTTTTTTTTATAAAGTGAAATAGTCAGCACCTATGCACTAGGCACTTCAGGAATAGCAATGAGTGATCATTTTTCTTTGTATCAACAACATACTCTGAAGTCTTTATACAGAGAACCAACAAAAAATTAAAGTCAATTTCTATAATATGTTGGTGTTTTGAGTCATGATACCACGAAAAGTGATTCACGTTGTAAGCTTCAGGTAAACAGGAGTTTATTGATTTTCCTTATCAAATCCAGGCAACGCTGGACTAAATAATCCCTATAAGCATTTCATAAGGAACAAACAACCAGCAAAATTCAAAGAAAGAAAGAAAGTATAAAATAGTTGTCAACTATACCGATTTTCTAGCTATTTCCCTAGCCACCATAGTTTTCCCAGTGCCAGGAGGCCCATAGAAAAGCATGTTCCGGAATGGTGCCTGGTGAGACTTGGTGTTTGCTGTAGCTCGAGCAAGTTGCTCTATTCTTCTCTGCAACGAAGGATGGAGAACAATATTCCCAAAGTTGGATTTGTTTACAGAAGGAACTGATTGGCGAGCTGCAGTACTAAAATTAAGCATCTTATGTGCTCCCCGGGAAACTATGCCTGACCATGGAAATTTATTCATGGATGATTCTCGAATTAGTGATGGCTGCCCTAGAATGCGATTAATATATCCCCAAGTAACTCTGGCACCTTCCCTGTAGGCAAACCAAGGAATAAACATAATGAATTATCTGGCATATTCCCTATAAGAGTCGTAACCAATAACATACACATAAAACTAGGAATGACAGCATCAGAAACTGCAGACCTAGTTGTATAAACTCCTGCTGCTAATGCAGTAACTCCACCAACAGTCATAACCAACTTCCTCCTATCAGTCAATAATTCCCTCAAGCCCCCTGCAGATTGGAGTTGAGATTTAATGAATCACAAAGATGAAATTCTAATCCTACCCAATAACACTAGGGAAATCGGGCCAATATACAGCTGACAAAATATGTAGTAAAGAAAATAATTTCCCCTGATAGGCAAGCAGCAAAGATATACCCTCATACATTGAAGTATAGACACCATTTGGCTTACACGGTTGAAGTAGAATAAGCCAAGAAGAATGAGGTCTAAGGTCAAATTTTCAATGAGCAGACACGAGCCAAACCCAATTTGTGCTTAACATCATAGAATGATCAAGCATCACTGCAAACTTATCAATGAGCATGTCATAATCAGGTATCCAGCATGTGAACGGATGAGGTAACTTCATAAAACCTCAACATGTTGAATCTTCATACTATAATCACTCAACCCAGGCCTACTTGCGATACCTAATTACCTATGAACATGATTGCAAGAATAAAAAACCCAGGCAGTTGCATACCTTCAATGTGACCAAAAGTAGTGTTGATTGCAGCAAGCCACTTTTCTCTCTCACCATTCATCCGTTCTATAAGCATCCTCTTTTTTTGGTCCTCAGTTAGTTTTGCTTCATGGGCCCTGCCTTCAGCCTCGGCCATGGCTTTCACTCTTATGGTTTCCCGTTCTATTTCGGCTCTCTCTTTCTCAGTCTGCCGTTGCTGAGCTTGGATCTGCTCTTCTGTTGCTTGTCTCTTTTGTTCTTTCCGTATTGAAGCCTCCTCTTGCATCCTAACCAATTCAACATTGTTTCGTCTCTGGGATTCATGATCCGTCTGCAAACATCGTCCAAATAATGCGTAATGTTATCCAAAACATCTTCGCATACCTCAAAGTCACTAGCATTGTCCTCATCATTTTCAAAGGTTGCCACAATGGGCTTCAGATTTTCTATGCAGCCAAAAAGAGTTGCAAAAGTAAGTTGGGGCTAGGCACTAAACAAGTCATTTATCTCAAACGGTTACAGGTTATATGGTGTATATTGGGCTAACTTGTCATCTTGCCAATATTCATGATTTGTGTATCAACAAAAAGGAACAGAAATTTTTGAGCTACTTGCACCTGCATTCTTTTCCTAGCCAACTCATCTTCGTTTCGTAGCATTTGCGCCTTAACCTGTGATTGCTGTTGGACTAGATTTCTTTGTTCTTCCGATAACTTTCGCTGCCTCTCCTGCATATGGAAATAGTCATATCGACCAGATGCTACTAGCCAAAGAGAAAATAAACCAAGAAAGTAACTCAGAAGGTTAAAGATATGCTTCGGCCAATGTGAGGAGACTGAGTGCGAGTATATCTACATATAAGAGAAGATGGAGAAGGATGGCGCATGCGTGAAGGATCCCCAAATTAAGTGAATCTAACCCATTCCAATACTATGAAGGAATGTCAAAAGGGATTGGTTACTGAACAAGGCATTTACGAATACAAAATTTGATTCATGCAGCCAAAGCTGGCCCGCCAATGATCACAGAGGCCACTAGTTACGAACTATGTCAGTGGATTTGGTACTAATCAGCCAGTGAACGCATTTGACCACTTACAAACAATCAGCATGTTATAGTTTGTCCAGCTTCAGATAAGTCGAGAAATCAACAAGTTCCTCGGATAGGCATGGCACCACCCACGAGGGGTTGGAATTGAGGGGATGGGATTCATATACTCTTCTTGTTTCTGTCTTAAATAGCTCAAATTACATATGATTTGAAGAGCAAGAACAGCTTCTGTTCTCTTCTCGGATTCCAAGGATGAGCCGGCCAATCCTAACATAACTTATGAGGAGCCCCGGAAAGCACTTATTGCCTTAGGCTAGTAATCCCAAAGACTACCTTGGTTGGGCGAGCTGCTTTCCCACCTCCAGGACGTGTTGGTGGATCATGAGTTTCGCTCAAAATCCTCTACTTTTCAAATATAATTTCGAATGGAAGGATAAGCAAATAAAACATTTTTTACATGGCATTAGGTTTCTCCCCCAACACCGATGTAGGGTATGAATAAAATAATGTCACCACCTTTTGGTTCCAAATACCGTACATATTGTGCTTTAATGATGAAAGCATGTAGCCCAAACATGAATCACTAGACTCACTTTGCTCAGCTTACAAGAACATCTATGCTAAGCTCAAAAAAGGAGCATTTATTGTTTCTTTTTAAGTACTCTTGTTCGTATAACCACATTGGACATAATGGAAACTAAAGCTCAATAACAGTATTTAGCGGCCTTAGTCCATAAAGCCTTTACTTACACTTACGAGCTAAGAAAGTATCCCTACCCCTCAATGACAATGTTAATTCGACTTTCCAAACTTCACAAAGCTTCCCCTTTGAGCTATTCTCATTGTCACCGAAACCTATAATGAGAATCCTCAAACGATCTGCAAGTTTTTTATCCCATGTTATTCCCAGTGTCTCGTCGGTATTATCCTCGAACTGGCCTTTTGGCTTTTGGACAAGTGTAGAGTAGACTAGAGTGTAGCGCATTCATCTAGCACTACTAATATGCTCCATACAGCAAGTCACCAACTATGTTTGCAATCCAACTGTCTTCTAACGAAGTTATAAATTATTAAAAACCCTGCATTAAGAATTCATTTGTTTCCCTATCCTTTGTGAATTTGCACCTCATTTCCTAGGAGCTAAGTTTGGATGATTTGCTGCTAAACGAGCAACAAATGTTTTGGGTCCTATAGATGTGAGTTCAAACTACATCCAATCAAGTGACTACATCGTAGCTATGAACTTCAATCGTTATATGAAATTCAATAACTTATATGAATTTATAGAATCATCAATCCAAAACACAAGAAAACACGTATAGATATGAAGGAAATGCAACTATACCGCACTAAGCTGTATTCATGAAACCGACAGCTCTATATATAGCAAGCACACAAGCTTAGTTTAAATGCTATCCTCATTGCTTCCACCAGCAATACAAAACTATAAAAAACTTCCCCATTTTGTATATTGGAAAAATTTATACTGGACTATATAAATTCTCAGATCCAAGCAAACAAATAGCATTTGACCAAATGAGATTGTTAAGTAACGAACGGCTAGAACGCAAATCAATCCCTTAAATCAAATGGAAATCCAACCATCATTCATGACTCACAATATCGAGCTGAACTTGAATGGCTCGTTGATGAACTTTCTCAGCTTCCACCTCCGCGAGCCGAGCCCCTTCCTGCTTTCTCATCACCTCGAATACCTAAAGAAAGTTATCGAAACATCACTTTCCAATCCATTAATTTGTACTTTTACTCTAGTTTGACATGTCTGATGATACTTCACTAATTACCAAATTTGAGTTCAAGTCAATGTTCAAATGATCCAAGTCTATCCTAGAAACCGGTAAATAGTCAAATGGGCCAAAAGTATGAAACGGAGAAAGTTATGATTATCGAAACAACACACCTGTTTGGAGTAAGGAGAGCTGTTAATTTCCCTGAGCGCCTTGGCGCCTCTCTCTAGCGATTCGGGATTAAACCCGCCTCTGGAATCTTGCACCTCGGGTTTGGCATCCGGATTTGTCGTGTCGGGGGTCGCGTAGGCCGGCGGAGCGGAAGAAGAAGAAGAAGAAGAGAAGGGGGAGAAGCGGAAGGGAGAGTCGGCGTAGGCGGGGGCGGAGAGGGCGGTGCAGGTGGCGGCCGCGGCAGACATTGCTGCCAGTGACGAAAGCTTGGAAGCCGCCATTGATGGGCCTCTCGGAGGTTTTGATTGTGCGATTCCGGCTAGATTGAGGTCATGGAGATGGAGAAATTGGGATTCTAAGGGTTTAGGGGCCTGGCGGTAGATGCATAAACCCTTCTTCTCAGTTTGTGAGGGGTCTTAGGGTTTAACGATGGATCGGTGTTCGACCGGTTTAACTAGTTGAAACGGTGCACGCGGACAACGCTAGGGAGATACTTGTAATTTGGTCATAGTATAAGACGGGCTTTTCTTGCGCCAAAAGAAAGTTGAATGTAGAAAATAAGCAGCGCTTTGAAAACACTTTTAGTTTTAATTTTTTGTTCTTAAAAAAATAAAAAAAAGATTTATTTTTTGACAAATCTCATTTATTTGAAATATAAACAATTTTTTTTAAAATATTTTAAGTATACACTAAACAAAATTTTGGCAACGAAAAAAATGTGCCGCTACTTACTAAGGAAGATACTAAAATTATGTCTACATGCCTTTTAGCAAATATTGTATGGTGGGTTTTGGATTAAGCAAAAAATGCTATTAATCACGCCTCATGCTGTTTTTCATTCTGCAATTTCCAATCAAAATGTGCAAATATGGGGAGTGCACTCATGTATATGAACGTGAAAAACCATCTTTACAAAGTTCTCTGATGATTAAATTGCTTAAAGTGCGCGATCCTTTATTTGTTTTAGCTGGCTTGTGGTGCGTGTTAATCTTAATCGTTTTAGTTGTTGTAGTTTTTTCTTTGTATTTTAAAAGACCTAAACTCTATTACTTTCGTCAGACATTCATGGTGAGCAGTCACCTAAACATACAAGAATTGTAGCTTCGCCACTGATCATGCCTCACAAGAATAGTATAAATTCGAAGTGTGTTTATTCAATTTTAGAAAGTACATTGTGTAAATTAAAGTCATCATTTTTCCTTTTAACCGAGATATATGCATTACTATTAACTCAATCTTTAAATTGAAACTTTTGTACTCTTAAAATGTTATCAGTTTATAAGAGTTGATAATTGCAAACGCTACGAAGATAAACTGCCTATATTCGTGTATTTTTTATACTTGGTTTCATTAGAATTAGATTAAGCAAATCAAATAGCACTAAAAAACGTATAAAGCATTAGGCCAAAGAACTTTGTGGATATCTTTAAATCTTTATTGATTATTTTGGAAAGAAGTCAAAGAGTCAAACTTTTCCAAACGCCTAACCATTTAATTTTTTAAAAAATTATATTTATAGGTGGTTTCGTCAAGACCTAGCACGCCTGCGCACCGTAGACACTAAAACAAATCAGCCCCCAAGACCCAAGGACACATGCTAGAGCGTTTTTACAAGCAAACACCCGTGGAGCGGCGGCCTGTTACTACTGTTATGGGGAAACAAAGGACGTTGGGTTCGCTTGACAAGCATGTTAAGGTTCTCCACGCCAGTGAAATGGGGAAAACACAGTGGTCCTCGCTGTGTCGTATTGAAGGCGGGATAAGCCCGATTTTGGTCTTCTTATTTTCCGAGCACCTATCATGGTGTGGTCTGTATATATTTATGAGTTGGTTTTACAACTGTTAATAAATTGGTCAGTGGACCCATTATCCGCCCTCTAACAGATAATGTGTATTTGTTAGTTTGGATAAATACAGTTATTTAGAGAATATTTATCTCTTAAGTGTTTGAGATAAATACAATCTTTATCTCCTAAGAGTTGGAGGTAAAGCCAGTCTCTAATTGTATCTCTATATAAATGTTAGAGATATCTCAATAAATAATAAGTCAATAGTAATAACCCTCTCTATATAGCACTCTCTCTAGAGCAATCACCAAGTTCTAGGATTTGGTTCGTGGACGAAGAACTCGACTCTAGTAGACGTTTTCGTACCTGCAAAAAAGATCAAGCGTGTTGGAGGCTCATAACAACAAGGGTCCTACGTCGGAATATTCAGAAACTTCATACAGTATGTTTTCGAACCCACTACGTGTTACGTGGTAGCACAATAATTGTTGTAATCGTTTCAACATTGGTATTAGAGTATGATTACTTGTTGATTCGCCTTTAACATGCTAGATTAAATTATGTGCATGTTGCGATTTTTTCCGGATACATGAATGAGACCCATTATTAAAATTCAAAATTTTTTGAGCATGTTTTTTTGAAAAATAATTATTTAGTTTTTCTCTTCTATGGTTGAGGATGAACTCCGTAAAATTTTGTGATTTTTGGATGCATGATTTGTGAGAAATCACAATTTTATTTTTCAAGAAAACTGTAATTTTTTCGAGTTTTGGAACTCAAATTCGGAGCATGATATTCAGTTTTATCATAATCGGTTCATACATAATTAATCTATGTTGAATAAGTTTTCCAATGATATATTGCATGCATTATTTGGCTTAAAAACGAGAGAGATATGGCATTCGAAAGTTGGCATCGTGGCATGGCGGCAGCTGGAGAATTAGGGTTTTTAAAGAAGAAGATAAACAGTGCACGCCACGAGTGTCACGCGCTAAAGCCGAGCCACAGCCGCGCCCACGCGCCAAGGACGCGCGCCACGCGCGAAGGCAGCTGTGCACGACACACGCGCGCCAAGCCCCGCCGCCACGCGCTTCCATGTGCCAGCCGTGGCTGATACCACGCGCGATGCGTGCCGCACGCGCCAAGCCAAGCTGATTCCACGTGCGCCCACGCGTGCGCGTGTAACTCACGCGCCTGTTCAAAAAAAAAACCCAGACGCAGCCCCACGCGCAAGGTGGCGCGTGGAGGCACGTGAAGGTTGTTTTCGGAAGATTTTGACCTCACCGTCGGCGAGTGGAGTGTTTTCTTGGCTTTTGGATTTTTTTTTATGTGGTGTTTAACTACCTTTATACTCTATGTGTGTGTTCTGTTTGATTTTTTAAATGACTTTTTCTAAAGTAATTAGCTTTAAATTTTATTTTATACACAAAATTTTTTCTTTAATTGTAGAGGGTATTTAGGGATAAATTTACTGTTTGCCAATTTTTAAGAATTTATCTCTCATTTTTTGGTCATTTGAAAATATTTTTGTGGTGCTTTTGTGGTCCCAAAAATACGAATAATGCGCAAATATTAATTTTTGCACTTTGTGAGCAGAAATAAATATTATGGAGAGCTATATGACATAAATGAATTATGTTTTATTTATTTGCCTTGATTAGTGTTATAGTTTAAATATGTTTTTTATATATTTGTTGGGCTTTTGGTAAGCCCACACCTCTTTAAACCCAATTTCAAGGCATTTATGCCCGTTTTTCTTGGAAGGAGAATGTGGCCTATTCATCCATTTAAATTACCCTTTAACTTGTTATTTGAGCATGCTGGTTTTAGGTTAAATGGATGGATACTAGATTGGCATTCTAAAGAAACTTATGTTTATGTGTTTACTCTTGTTTTAAGAAAATTCTTTTGAGAATAATATGTTGTGCGTCATCTCCATTTGTTTTATTGGAGTAGTTTGTAATAGGATTCTCAAAGATGTTGTATTCTACTATTTCCCTGTATATTTCCAGAAAGCCTTGTACGGGGATGTAATTTCTCAAGCACATTATTCAAGTCAAAATTTTCTTAGCATAAGTTATTAGAATGCCAATGGGGCTCAATGGAGTCCTTGCACACTTTATTGCATGGTACAATTTTTATATTGTTCTAAATCATCATGTGGATGATTTATTATTTTGCGGCTTATATAATGATGAAATTTATTGCGAAAAATTACTTGAAAAATATTTTTCCCAACTCACATATATGTGAGATGATTACGAGCTTAGCAAATTTTCGATTTCATGATGTGAGAAAGGATTATGTTTTTCATTTGAATTTTTTGAAATAAATAGAAGGATGTATAATTAGTGTCTTTTCCTTGCTCAATCTAATGTAGTGAATATAATGGTCACCAAGAATGTCATAGCTGATCTCGTTAAGGGTGAGAAACTTAACGGAGATAATTATGACGTTTGGCACAAAAAGATGAAATTCATGCTGAACGAACCAGAGCTCGAGGAACACTTGACCAAGGAGATGGTCGCGCCAACTGAGGCGCAACCCCTAATAGACCACACTGCCTACCAGAAATAGAATCAGAAAGATCGTAGTGCGCGCTACACCTTGTTGAGCAGCTTGCAAAATGATCTAATCGGGCAGTATGATGAACTTCCAACTTGCAAAGCTTTATGAGAGCAGCTCAAGTTCTCTTTTGGTGGAACCTCAACTACGCGGCTTCGTAGCCTTGTGATTAAGTTTGAGGAGTACACAAAAGACCCTAAACATACCATGAGTGAACATCTAAGGATGATGTCCAATATGATTGGTAAGCTGAGGGATGCTGGACATGCGCTCACAGATGAGCAGCAAGTCAGAGCTGTCATAAGGTCCCTTCCTGCCTCATGGGCTAATATGAAACAGATATTGACCCATAGTGAAAACATCAAGAATTTTTTTGATGTTTCACAACATGTCATCCTTGAGGCTGAGACTCGAGACGCTGACAAGACCCTTGCTTATGTCGCCCAAGAGGGATTGCGCAATGCAAATGGCAAGCGCGGAAGACAAAGTAAGAAAGGTAAGAAAGGCGAGGCTAGCACTTCTGCGCCAAAGGAAGAAAAATGAAGAAACCAAGAGAGGAAAACGTGGTGGGAAAAAGGATCTATCTAAAGTTAAATGTTTCAACTGTCAACAGAAAGGACACGTCGCTCGTGATTGCACTGAGCCGAAGAAGGTACTTTCAGAATCTCTCTCTGAGTTATATGTTTCCTCACATGTGATGATTGCTCATTCCCAACCTGTGTGGTTTGTGGATACAGGTGCAACAAAACATGTAGCACGTGATCAAGAGGGGTTCGTAGATTATCACCAGATTCCAGCGGGTAGCAAACATATCTTCATGGGAAACAATAGCTCCGAAGAGGTGCTAGGGGTTGGTTCTTACCAGCTCAAGTTGCGCACTGGGCGCACATTGATTCTTGAGGATGTGCGATATGCACCCACTGTTCGGCTTAATCTACTTTCAGTTACTACTTTATTAGACAGTGGTTTTTCCTTTTAAGGGTAATAAGTTGGACATCTTTTTGGATAATGTTTTGTTCGGACATGGTTTTTGTATGGATTTAAATGATTCTCAGTCCTCTTATTCTTATGTTGTGAATGATAATATTGTGAATGATTCTACCACCTGGCATGCAAGACTGGGCCACATAGGCCAAGATAGAATGACTCGTTTGGCTAGAGAAGGCCTTTTGGGCCCACTAGCAAGAGTCAATCTACAAACATGTGAGGCTTGTTTGGCAGGTAAAGCATGCAGGAAGCCTTTTGGAAAGGCTGTGAGAACAACTCAACCATTTGAGCTAGTTCAGTCTGACATATTTGGACCTATGAGTGTAAAGGCACGCCATGGCGCCTCTTATTTCCTTACACTGATAGACGATTATACGCGATATGGTTATCTAATATCTCACCGCTATGAAACTTTGGACTGTTTCAAACGCTTTGTAGCTGAGGTTGAGAATCAGAAAGAGAAGAATTTAAAAACTCTTCGCACTGACCGAGGACGCGAATATTTGTCAAATCACTTCAAGAAGTTTTGTGAGAAAAAAAGGGATACGCAGGCAACTTACTATTCCTAATACTCCACAACAAAATGGTGTTGCGGAAAGAAGGAATAGAACATTGTTAGACATGGTTAGGTCTATGATGGTGCAAGCAAACCTCCCAATATCTTTTTGGGGGGATGCTCTTTTGACTGCAGCCTATATACTTAATCGAGTGCCTTCACAATCAGTCAAATCCACCCCATATGAGCTTTGGACTGGCCAAAAGCCCAATTTGGATAACTTGCGCCCATGGGGTTCAGCAGGTTATGTTCACAGTACTTCATATAAGTATGGGAAACTAGGGCCTAGAGCTAAAAATAGTATCTTCTTGAGGTATTCTGAAAACTCTAAAGGCTATGTGATGTATGGTGAACATCCAAATGGTGGAAAGACTGAAATAGAGTCTCGTGATGTCGATTTCATAGAGAATGATTTTCCTAACATTGGAGACGCGAGTAAGAATCTTGACCTCTATGAGTTAGAGGAGGTTGAAGCCACTTTACCATCTCCAAGTGAAGTTGGGGGATTAGTTCCTCATCCTGTTGTCGCTGAAGATAGTATAAGTGATCTTCAACCTAGTGGGAGCATCCTAGACAGTGGGAGCAGACCATCAGGACCATCAGGTCAACCAGATTCTCAACTGTGTAGAGGTGCACGAGGAAGAGTTCCACGTAGTCGTTTTGAGATTGACGGTAAAATTCTTACGTGCACTCCAACTGATGAAGATGAGCCCACTTCTGTGGAAGAAGCCTTATTTTCACCTGCTAGTAATGAGTGGATGGCTGCAATGAAAGATGAGTTGAGCTCAATGGAGAAGAATCAGGTCTAGGAGTTGGTTAACCTTCCACCAGGGCGCAAGACTATTGGAAACAAGTGGGTTTTAAAAGTTAAGCGCAAGGCAGACGGGTCAATTGACAAGTATAAGGCACGCCTTGTAGCGAAAGGCTATACCCAACTGCGGGGTGTGGACTATGAAGACACTATCTTCCCAGTGGTGAGATTTGCTTCAATTCGCCTGATCCTAGCTATTGTCGCCTAGCAGGATTTAGAACTTTTTCATATGCATGTTAAGACTGCGTTTCTCAATGGAGAACTAGACAAAGAGATTTATATGGCTCAACCTGAGGGTTTTGAAGTCAAGGGACATGAGCGCAAAGTTTGTTGGCTCAAACGTTCTATATATGGTCTCAAACAATCGTCTAGGCAGTGGTACTTTAGGTTTCATCATGCCATTACCTCTATAGGTTTTGAAATGATTGAATAAGACCATTGCGTTTACGTAAAACGATCCAAGAAAAATATTATAATCCTTTCTTTGTATGTGGATGACATTCTTTTAGCTGGGAATGACATGAGTTCCATTGTCGCCACTAAGCAGTGGTTGTCCTCAACTTTTGAGATGAAGGACATGAGAGAAGCTAATTATGTGCCCGGGGTTAAAATCATACGTGATCGTCCAAAGAGACTTCTCAGTTTGTCTTAAGAGACATACATCAAGAATGTCATTGAACGATTCCGTATGCATAACTCAAAACCCATAGACACTCTAATGGACAAGGCGTGTACTTTAACAACAAACCAATGCCCAAAGAATGATGAGGAAAAGAATCGGATGTCCAAAGTGCCTTACGCAGCTGCAGTAGGAAGTCTGATGTACGCTATGTTGTGTACGCGTCCAGACATCTACTTTGCCGTTGGAATGGTGAGTCGTTATCAGAGTAATCCTGGACCCGCTCATTAGAATGCGGTGAAGAGGATTCTTCGATACTTACGTGGAACCGCTGATCTCATCCTGTGCTATCATGGTGGAGACTTGAGATTGAGATGATACAGCGATGCTGATTGGGGCGCTGATAGAGATGAGCGCATATCCACTTCAAGTGGAGCTATCTCTTGGTACAGCAAGAAAAAGTCTTGCATCGCCCTATCCACGATAGAGTCGGAGTATGTTGCTTGTTCAGCAGCAGTCCAGGAAACTGTTTGGTTAAGGTCATTCTTACAGACTCTAGGGGTTACAGCTCATGCAGACGAGTCTGTCACTGTTCATTGTGACAATACAGCTGTCCTAGATTTTGTAAAGGACCCCAAATATCATGGGCAGGCCAAACACATAGGCCTTCGTTATCACTTCATTAGAACTTTAGTTGTGCAATGAAGCATATACCTACTGGCAGAATGGTGGCTGATCCTTTGACCAAGCCTATTGCTAGAGATGTTTTCCTTTCTCATATTAGAAGTATGGGACTACGTAGGTTTTGATATGTTTATGATATCTTATATACTTGACATTATTTATTACATTAAATCTTCGTTCCTAGATTTGAGTTTATTATGGAATGAATGGATAATCTTTGTGATTACATATACATCCTTATTGAGAGTGTCACCAGGCTCGAATTGACCCACTCACACGGGTAATTCATTCTTGGCGCTAAGATAGCGAGCAAGATGAGACATAATTGTCTTAAGCGCCAAGTGAGTGAATAAGATGATCAGTTATTTAGAGAATATTTATCTCTTAAGTGTTTGAGATAAATACAATTTTTATCTCCTAAGAGTTGGAGGTAAATCCAGTCTCTAATTGTATCTCTATATAAAGGTTAGAGATATCCCAATAAATGATAAGTCAATAGTAATAACCCTCTCTATATAGCACTCTTTCTAGAGCAATCACCAAGCTTTAAGATTTGGTTTGGACGAAGAACTCGACTCTAGTAGCCGTTTTCGTACCTGGGAAAAAGATCAAGCGTGTTGGAGGCTCGTAACAACAAGGATCCTACGTCGGAATATTCGAAAATTTCATACGGTATGTTTCCGAACCCACTACGTGTTACATGGTAGCGCAATAATTGTTGTAATCGTTTCAACAACAACCATATTTGGATGCTACGTTTCGGCCAATGTTCCTAAACAGTAGAGTAATATATTTGGGCAGCTCAAACACGATATGTAGCCAAGATAAGCATGTCATTTGATCCTGTTATTCATGTGTTAATTGACGAAAATTTAATGGATTATTCATTTCCTCGTATAATCCTTTGTTTTAGCGTCACAAGTGGATGATTCAGAGAGGAGTATTCAGGTCAGCCTCAGCAGACAGACAATTTCACGGTGGCTGGATATGTTTCAAAATATTTGCAAGAACACGCGAATGAAAAGTTATTAGATTGTTGCATGTCGTTCCATACGTGTTCTCGATTATCCCTTTTGATCTGTGACATGCGCTTGCAAGCTTAGAGAGGGTTTGATCTTGCATGGGACGAGGAATTTCGGTTAGAGACAGAATTAATGCCGATGCAAGTCTTGAACAACAAGGCATCTTCTTCATTGCCATGTATAAATGTGCATTACACAACAAATAAAACAAAGTTATTACACTGTTCAGGAAGATTAGAGATGGAAATAGCTAAATAACAGAGATTAATTATTTGAGCTTGAAATAGTTCTGCCGATACTCTTGACGCGCTTGCTGATGAGACCTCGAAAAGGGGTGTTCTGAATTTCAGTGGAGCTTTGTGTAATTCAGAAGCCTGTTACCGATGAATCAGAAAAAAAATCAAATAAGCCTGTCAGATAAAGTCACAACTAGAACTCCATAAAAGGCCACTTTTGATTACAAATTTATGTGGAAACATCATAATTTATGACTGATACGTGGAGGTCAACACTGTGAAAGGAGTACGTTGGAGTTGTTACTTCAAAAAGTAATGCTGCCAAACGTGTGTAAGGTAGGATGAAAAAGCTAAAATCCTTGGCAAGACTATAAATAAACAAAAAACTTACAAGGAAATGGGAAAGGATGATAGAAAATTGAGTTGGGTGTGCCAGAGTATCTACATTGAAACTGAAAAGGAGAGGTCAGTGTTTGTGTCTCACATGGGAATTGTTTGGTATGAATTTTAGGATGTATAGGATTGGATGGTTGGCATGCTATCATCCATAAATAGTAGATAGATTTCATGTGGGCTAAGAGACAGGATAAGAAGTAGAATGGGGTGTGGCTGGACAGTGCCTTCTTAAAAGAAAATGATAAGCCGTTTGGTGAAGGGGATTCTGGCTTAATTATGACTCAAGTGTTGGAATTTACATATGGACCACACCAAGAATAGCTTTCTAAACATTTCAGTATCCACTTGGGTTATCAGAATGGTCCCAGGACAAGCATTTTTCCCTGCACTGATGGCACAAGGCAAGGAGTTCAAATATTTCTCGGATTCTGATTAAGTTTTAGCTTAGAGACACGGTGTGCAGAATGTTTTGGATTTTAAGGGAAATTCTGAATGGGAAACTTGATTCAAAAGGTGAAACAGGCATATGTATGAGGTAGTATATATATTACCAGCTACATTACGGATGATCAGCATGCGCGTGCACAGGCCTAGCTGTTGGCTCAGCCCGAACTATAGTTTGGGAATGGGACATTGCCAGATTCGATGTGCCTAAGGTCCTCTATGAGGAGTTCATAGTGCCTTTTCACTTCCTCTGCAGACTTTCCACCCACTGCCCTGGCTATGTTATGCCAACGATCAGGTGTGTCCTTGTCGTATAATGCAAGGGCTTTCTCAAATAGCTTGTTTTGCTTGGGTGTCCAAGAGGAGCTGGAGCTACGCGAAGAAGAGAAGGAGTTTGATGCCATTTCTAAATATCAAAGTTTGAATGCACTTCTAGATTTTTACTTGGCGAATTAGCTAGGTTTTCAGGGGCTCTATATGATGAGATGTCGGGTTTGCTATGAAAGAGAGGGAGTCAGCCCATGCAAACTTCCAATTTGGAACCAACCTAAATGTAAATGGAAGGTGACTGGATGAATACAGCAAAAGGCAAAAGAAATGGAATAAGGTCAATGAAGATGATATGAAGTCGAGAGATGGTTTGGGAGATGCAATGAAGGGGGCTCCTTTTAAACAGGTGAAAAGGTTGTGAGGTCAGCAGTTTAGCCAGTTGGTAGAATATATCTCGGAGAGGAATAAGTGACACGTCCACCTTAGGAACCACAAAACCCCAGCAACAAGGAACTAGTGAAAGGGTAGAATCAGTATCAAAGTAACATACTCGTATACATTTTTCAGATCCTCTTAGTTAATAAATGCCATATTCAACTTTGCTGATGAGTTATTAGTATGTGGAGTTGAGAACCGGCAAAGCACTTTTACTCTGCCTAACTCACTTTCTCTAAGTGGCACCAATGATCTTTTGCTTCTTCCTCACATTGCTGTTTAATTTGAAGTACAACAACTGGATAAATGTTGCCGAACCTTATCTGGTTTGATGCAGGTAGTTGCTATATACTGTAGAGATTTAAGGCTTCTGTAGTTTTTCCCATACTTGAGTGGCCTAACGATTCAAGTCTTTATCAATTGAAATGCAAATGACCAAACTTGGAGGTCACAGTGTCTGCCATTATTAGTTCCAGCCAGGACATGTAGACAGTTTTATGAGTTAGAGCAAATCTGACATGGCTGGAGCATTTTACAAATTCTTTTGATTTGATATTAAAACGTCAAGGGCCATTTTCCTGTTATCATTATTTTCTTCTGCTTTGGCCTAGTTAACGTTGTATATTCTTCCATGTAGATCATCAAGAATTCAAGTTGATATAAAGTATAACAACCATAGCTTAAACTCAAACTATGTAGTTTGTTCAAGTCCACAGACAACGTTCTCCAAGAGAAACTACTGGAAGAACATGTTTGACGCGCCCATTCCTGTACTAAATTACGAGTTCATCCTATATAATCAAGAATTTCCACTTACTGTAGCACAACCTGAGCACTAGTTAATGATGCATTTCAACTTCTTGTATCTTGTATGACCATCATGTACTGCTTGTACAATTACTTGAAAAGATCTCATATGGCTGATGCTTCACATTGCATTGCAGGTCTGGATTCTCCTATGTGCTAATATTCTGATTGGCATATGTGGACTGGATTTCTTGCTGGAAAGAAAAAGGGCTGTTTGGAATCTAAGTCATCGAATCATGTTGATGTAATATCTTGGCCAAATCTGCAGAACCTCATCTGAAGCAAGTTGGTTGCCGACTTTTTGCAAGTGGAAGCAAGTCTTGTCTATTTGTTCACTCCTAAGGATCCCAAGAGCTTTCTGCATTAAATTGACATTAATGGTAGAAAAAGACTTCTGCTTCATATATATCCCCTGGTTGTTTGCGACTTCCTTTACTCTAGATCAACCATGTAGCTGTAAGTTGTTCCACAAATGTTGTTTGGACCACCTTAGGTTAATTACTGCCATCAAATGAAATCTAGAGTACATAGAACTCTTGGAGTTTGCTGAATATATCATTGTTCACCTCCAATATTGTCATGCCACCAGTTTGTCATGCATCAGGCATGAATTTATTCTAATTAGGGTACTTAAGAACTCCAAAATATCAGCTGTAGTTAATATCTTCGAGTGCTTACCCCTAAAAGGCCAAAGCTTTGATGGCTTTTCCTAAAGCAATGCCCCCTTCTGAGTGACAGCACCAAGTGCTTCAATCTGCTATCCATTGCTTTGGCACATCGCCGTCTTACATTCATCGTGTGGCAGGAATGGTGGAGCGAGACCACATGACGAGTCTTGAGAGAGGCTTCTGGAAATGCATGCTAAAGGATTCCTTTTCCATGGCGGTCCTTCAGATACATCACCCTTTCTGATATTTGGAATCCTTATCATATAAGATCTTACCCACACAAAAGTAATGGCCTGGGATACCCCTCTCTTTCATTTAGAGGTCCTTTTGGGGGTACAAAAGTTGGCAGCTTACAGATCTTTATTAAGCCGCATGCGGTTTCAGCTCTGCATGCACTTGTTTGCGTTGCTTGTACTATTTAGCTTGTACCGGTTAGCAAACCCTTAAACCGGATGGTCCATGCATTTTTTTTCCATAGTAAAGATCACGTGCTTTTCACGTTATATAGTAATTTGAAATAAGAATATTACTCCCTCCGTCCCTAAAAATTAAAACTGATCATATTTCCTCTTTGGGTCGTTTCACAAATATTGATCATTTCTAAATTAGGAAAGATTCTGTAAGTATTTTTATATATTTACCTTTTTTATACTTTTTTTATTCCATTTCTCTAACCACATTTAATTCCCTACCAATTCATTTTCTCTCTCCTGGCCCACCACTTTACACTTTTTTATTCTATTTCTCTCTCCACATTTAACATTTTACCAACCAATTTTCTCTCATGGTCCACTCTTTTCCTCTCTTTCACTAAAGGGTAAAATAGAAAAGACACACAATATATAACATAAATCCTTAATATACGTGCAAAGTCAAATATATCATTTTTTTAGGGACGGAGGGAGTATGAATTTTGATGAAAAACACAATTGAAATTAATTAGTATGACTATTATAATAAAACTCTAATAGTAAATCAATTGTTAAATGCTAATCAAATATTCGAAATATAAAAACTTAATTTAACATGGTCTTACTTTCAAATCCGAATTTTTCACGTTAATAATCACCAATATTTTTTATTCTTTATCATACTTATTTCTTTCGTCATATCAAGTTACTGCTAAAAACAATCCTGACTATTTCATATTATATCTTACTATCGAAGGTACACTGATATTATAATTAGTATTAAACATATTCCACAAATATCTAATTCTCACAAAATACTACAAGATTGATTGTACAATACTAAAAGTAAATAAAATGTTTAGAGATAATATTCTGTAGTATGTTTTGATGACATATATACAAGTCTAGGAAGTGAAATTAAGAAGAAGTTTAAATTATAGTAAAGTGATATTAACAAAAGTTCAAAAATTAACCTGAAAAGGATTATCGAAAGTAAAGTGTCTAACGGGAAGAAGTTAAGATTATAACAAAGTTTGTTAGACGAAATGTCTTAGGAGCTTAAATGTTGTATCTTTAAAATCAAGAATCAAGCGAACTTAAGAGATTTAACAGGACACATATAAAAATTGAACTACTTAGGCAACAAATTTAGTAGCCCTAACTTTCAATGATCTTGCCAAATGTTGTATCTTTAAAATCAAGAATCAAGCGAACTTAAGAGATTTAACAGGACACATATAAAAATTGAACTACTTAGGCAACAGATTTAGTAGCCCTAACTTTCAATGATCTTGCCAAAGTTTTCCTATCTTTGTTTTAGAGTTTTGACACTTTTTTCTGCAAGTAACACCACTAAATTTCAAAATATCATCACTTTGGATTTTCAGTATCATTTAGTATCCATCTTGTTTCTTTCTGTACAGTGATGTGATGATTATTCAGGGTCAAAAAACTATTACCCATGACATATGGTTATGAGAGTTAAGAAAATTATAGGCTTATTTGCACCCATGACCTTGAGATTACGGTAAAATTACATGTGTGTCCATTAAGTAGAATAATAACACTCATGTCCGTCGACCAAACCAAAATACTGAAAGATAAAAAGACCAGAATGCCCATCACATAGGAACACAATTCTTCAAATATCATTCCTCGTCCTTCCATCTCCCTATACAGCCCCACCACCATCACCCATTTATACTTCTTCAGCTTCAACATACACACATGCTTCAACACACACACCCCGCAATTGACCACAATCATCTCCCTCCATTATCTGTTCTTCAGCTTTCTCACCTTTCTTCAACCTTCTCACCCCAATAAATTGTCACAACTTTCTCACTCCAGTCACTTGTAAGAAACCATCACGATTCAACAAATGAAAATGTGAATTTAGGGTTCAAAATCTAGAAGCGGGTGGATAAGATTGTTGTATATGTCAACCCAACACCACGGTAGCCGCTGCCAATAACCACCACCAGAGCAGCCTTTCACCACCACTAATCAACCTACCATTGCTTTCAATCAGCCTACCACCGCCTGAAATCCAGCCTTTACAAACCACAATCACCATCAATTAGCCTCCACAACCCACTTTAGCTCTAGTAACAGGCCCACACACACAAACACACACAGAGCCAATGTTATAGACTTATGACTGATTTGGCAGCTTTGAAATTTGCATGTTTATGTTGCTGCCAAGGGATGTTTACGATGGTGGAGGTGTCTAGACTGGGTGAGATAATGTGGAGGCCGACGTTCACCGACGCTGGGATAAGGTGGGTGAGGCTGAGTCAATTTGTCAACTTTCAGGCTGAGTGCTTGCCGAGAATAGTGAGGTGGCGAGGTGAAGGGAGAATTTGGATTGAAAGCCTCATTTTAAAAATTAGGATTTGTAAATTTTTATATTTTATATACCTTGTAGATTAAAATGAGGGTAGTATGACATTTTAAAAATACGTATTGATGACATAAGCAAAAAAAAATATTTTCTTAACAGATCAATACGGCTTTACCTTTTAAAACTTAGTGTCATTGATTGTAATTTCACCCTAACCTCACGGACTTGAGTTATTTTTATGTTGAAAATTTTTAAGGTTATGTTTTGATAGGGCTTTCTTTAAAAGTGAATAGAGTATTAGCATCATATCTATAAGAATGGGTTAGGTCGATTCCCACATTTTTATCACTTGAAATGTATTAGTGAACTTTTAACCTCTTTAACAACAAATTATTTATATTGAGCCAAAAAATTATAATTTAGTCTCACTTTCTTAAAAGTAAAATATACACTTAATTGTTGTAACCTTTTATTTCTAAAAAGGGTATCTTTTTAATGAAAAATGTTTAACCATTTTAATCTCTTGAGATTATTTTATACGCTGCAGCGAGATCTTTACCTATTTTGGCTATATTCATAATCTTTTGTCACTGAAAGATGCATTCGTGAACCTTTTTAGCGTCAAAATGTTTAAAGTCGGCTAAAATGGTAGTAATTTAGCCTCACTTTTTAAAAAGTCAAACTATTTAGAAAAATTCTAAACTTGAAAAGAATAGTTTAACAAAAAAAATTAGTTATTAATCCCTTGCGTATTAAAACTTGAGAGTTTTTAAGTTAAAAATAAATTAATAATCATTTGAGCCGAAATAAATTGGAGTCTTTATCAATTGAATTTCATCTAGTCCCATCACTAGTAAGAGCAAAATACGCGAAGACAATATCTATATGAATAATATATAATCATGTAAATATATGATATCTTAGGACATAGTAGATCATAGAAAGACAACAACCATATAAAGGATATGTTGTCATGCAAATAAGGGATTCCAATAACTCTAATACGAATATATGATTATGTACTTGGCACAAACTGAAGCAATAATGATTTAGCAATTTATATGCATTTAAAATTTCTAAAGCTCTATTTTTACTATAACTTTCTTACACTAATATATATCTGTAATTGAAATTTAGAATTAAACTTTAGTTATATATATATGGGGGAGCTGATCCGTTGATAGCGCTAGCAAAATAAGAGATTTTGCTAGCGCGATCTGGCCGTCCATCCCGACGGCCCAGATCTTTTTTTTCGGAAGCTGTCAGTCGTCCACTACATAGTTTAGCGGACGGACCTTTTTACCATATTTCCCCTCCTCCTCGTCCGCTACACTATATGGCGGACGACTTTTTTGGTAGTTAAAAAGTCGTTCGCTACACAGTGTAGCAGACGACTTTGCGCCTGAAACGACTGACACAATTCCAGACTTGTCTGTACCTTTATTTCTGCACACGTCATTGTTGTCGCCAATGCTGTCCGCTGCACAGTACGCGGATAGTATTACCTATTCCCAAAAGCTACTCACTCCTTCAGCACAATTTTCATCTCTTTCAGACTCGCTTTCATTTTCAGCTCCCTTCAAGTTTCGAGTAACACTTGCTTCAAGCTTCACTCAAGCAAGGTAAGTTTGTGAATGGTGAAATTTTCTTTATAGATTGACTAGTAAAGTATAATTTATTTGTTTAGGCAAAAAAGTATAGATTTTTTGTGATGTTCTAAAAATTTGTCACTCTATTCATCAATTTGTGATATTTTACTTTAGATTTTCTGTGATGTTTTAGACATGATGTTCATAAAAAAGGTATAATTTTTTTAACTTTAAATAAATTCATTATAGTTTAATTCAATTTTTTTGAGATTCGCTAACTTCAAAAAATTTATCCTATTTAAATTCAAATTTTTTGAGATATGTTTGTTGTATTTTGGCATGATGAATTTGTCTATTTATCTTAGTAATTTTAATTTGTTATGTTCAATAAATTAATAATTATTAATTTGGAGACACTTTTGAGATTATGTATATGGTATATTTGTCATCCTAAATTGGTCTATTCGCCAAGGTAATCTTTAGGTAATATTTTCAGTTAGAAATGTCATTTGATTGTTAAGCGTAGTCTATTTCTACACAGGTCTTGTTTCACAATGTCTGATTTCGTGTCGAGCTCCAACGTCCCCGTAGATGCTAGTGATCCGTATCTAGGACGAACGTTTCAAACATTGGAAGAAGCTGAAGAATGTTTTCGAGCGTATTCATTGAGGGTTGGTTTTGGCATTAGAATAAAGACTACAAGAACAAGCAACGTAACAAAAAAGATATGCTCTCGCTTATACGAGTGTCATAGGGGCAGAAACCCATTGCAAAATGAGACACGCGTAGGCAATGATGACAGTGATGACGAAATAGGATATTCGCGTAGAAGACGGGACTGCTTTGACCGCACAAATTGCCAGGTCAAGATGTTCGTAAGCTATAAACCCAAGCAAGATCATTGGCTTATTACCAGCCTGGAACTGGCACACAATCACCCGTTAGTAACTCCTTCTAAGGTGAGTCAGATGCATCAACACAAGAAGATGGGTAAGGTCGCGAGGAGCCTAATTCACACAATGAGCAATGCGCGAATTGGACCTACTGAGATTATTAATGTTCTTGCTGAACAGGCTGGGGGAATTCAAAATTTAAACTTTAACACGACAGACGTTCGTAACGCGGTCCGAACCCATAGACGAGCCGCGTATGACCTCAATGATGCTCAATCGACAATGAGCCTATTGAAACGGATGCAGATGGAGGACCCGCAGTTTACCTTCGATTATAAACTTGACGACGAGCATCGAGTTAGTACAATTTTTTGGGTCGACGGTCGTTCGAGGCTAGCTTATAAGCATTTTGGGGATGTCGTGACTTTCGACACCACATACCGTACCAACAAGTACTCGATGCCGTTCGCTCCTTTCACGGGCGTCAATCATCATTATCACTCCATCCTGTTCGGGTTCGCCTTGTTAAGGGACGAGAGCGAGGGTTCTTTTGTATGGTTGTTTAGGACGTGGCTGGAAGCAATGAACTTCAAAGCACCCAAAGTGATCATCACCGATCAAGATTTGGCAATGAAGAAGGCTATTGCTACCGTCTTCCCAGACACTCGGCACAACTTGTGCACTTGGCACATAAGCAACAAATACCCTGAACGTCTGCATCACGTGTACGCAAAGTATCCAGACTTTAAACAGGATTTTGACAAATGCGTTAACAAGTCGTTAACGATTGAGGAATTCGAGGAGAGGTGGGAAAAGCTTGTTCGGGATTACTCATTGCAAGACAACGAGTGGCTCCAGCACTTGTACGAGCTCAAAGAGCAATGGATTGGCGTTTACACGAAGAGGTATTTTTTAGCGGGCATGAAAACGACGGGCAGGAGTGAATCTATGAATGCCACGTTCGATAGTTATGTGGGTACAGCTACCAATTTGAAGAGTTTCGTTGCATCTGCACAAAAAGCGGTTGCTTCGTTGTTCGTAAAAGAAAGGGCTGCAGACTTTGCAACAACGTACAAACAAAGGAGAAGGTTGCTTGAGACCCCGCTGGAGCTGAACGGTGCCAAAGTCTATACGAAGGAGATCTTCTTGCTATACCAAGTAGAGCTGCGAAAATCGGGACGATACAGTATAAACAAGGTGGCAGAAATGTCTACGCGTGAGTACAAGGTTTATTCGCTCGTGAATGACCTCGTCCCTGAGAAGCTGCGCAGAATTTATACGGTGAGCCATGACACATTGACGGATTCGGTGACATGTGTTTGCAAGAAGTTTGAGTTCCATGGCATCCTGTGTAGACACATTCTGCGGTTTTTCACCCAGAAGAATATCAGGACAATCCCCGATAAATATGTCCTGCCACGGTACCATTGCCTTTCCGGAGCACCCGTATACTGACTTTGAAGAATCAGAGACGTTGCGGTATAATCATCTGGTGACAATGTTCACCCGTTTGTCCGTAAAAGGTGCTGCTACAATGGCCGGATATAAACATCTCCTCGAGGTAGCTCAGCAGCAAGAGCCCATCGTCGACCAGTTGGAAGCAGCTTCAGTCAGCAATGCGGTTGACACTGAGCCTACAACGGGATCAGAAGATGACGAGCCGGGGGAGGAAGACGACAATGATATCCGGCCTTTGGATCCAATTATATCGCAAACGAAAGGCCGCAAGAGATCTACGCGGATGAAGAGCTCTATTGAACAGACAACTCAACCTAAAAAGCTGAGAAGGTGTGCATTGTGCAACAAAATGACCAACCATGACAAGCGGAACCATTACAAGGCACTGGGGATAAGTCCAGGGGGTTTGCAAGACGAGGAAGAAGATGATGCCGAAGATGAGGAAGAAGCAGCTGCAGTGGACCTTTAATTTTTTGTATAAGCCATCAAGTCTGTTTGACATTTGTAATAATGCGTAATATTTTTTTGATGAGATTATCTTTCGACCGAAGACTGAAAGGTTATTTCTGATGGACCTATTAGAGCCACCATCAAATCTAACTTTAGTTTTTTTTATTTGCCCCGTCCGTACACTATGTAGCGGATAGCGCAACAGAAACCCAATTTTTTAGTTTTCTAGAATGTCCGCAACACAATCTAGCGGACAGCAAAACTCTTGGTATCCCTCATGTCCGCTATATAATGTAGCGGACAACAAAACTCTTGGTATCCCTTATGTCCGCTACACAATGTAGCGGACGTCAAACTCCTCTTAAATAGCAATCACATCGCCCTTTCTTCTTTCTCCCGTTTCTCTCTCTGTCTTGAACATCTCACCCACCTGCGACCCCCTCTATGGCAACCCACATCTCCGACGACAGACCGTCCTGATGGATTTTGCTTCGGTGAACAGGGATGTTTCAGTCGGCAAACACTTCTTCAAGGTCATGATGCCTAGGTTTCATACAGAACTTGTAGGCCATTTTTTTTTCTCTGTGTTTTTGTGTGTGTTAAAAGTTTTATCTTTGGTTAAAAAATTACCTGTCTTATAATGAATATGATAGGCCATACCGGTAGCCTTTTGCAGATTGCTTACCACACTTTGGTGTGAAGCAACTTTAACCAGCCGCAAGGGGTCATGGCTTGTTAAAATCAAGAAGAAGCGCGGCCAAGAGCAAATTTGTTTCGAAGAGGGTTGGAGCAATTTCTGCGAGCAGCACGACCTCAATGAAGGGGACTTTGAAATCTTTGAACACAAGGGGCATATGCGTTTTCAAGTGCTGGTGTTTGATCAAAACACTTGTGAAAAAGTTTTCTCCCAATGTTGAACAATTTTATGTTAAACCCTGAATAAAATTAATTGGGCTTTGAACAATTTTGTGTTGCGCGAATTTGTTTTATAATTTTAGCTTCTTAATTGTGCATATGAGATTGTGATTATTGATCAATGATTTCAGGGATTGTTGTTAATTGATGATTTTTTATTGTTAATCGTGCATTTGAGATATTGAAATTGTTGATTCCGACGCTAAAACATTTTTTTTGTCGTTGATTTATTTGTAAAAAATTTGAAATACGTAAAATATAATTGACGACAAAAAATTGGTTTCTAAATGCCCGCTTTACTGGAAAATATTGGGCTTGGCCGTCCACCACACTATATAGCGGACGGCCCAACAGAAACTCTCAACCTCAACACTTGAAAAATTTTGCTGTCTTTGGCCGTCCGCTACACAGTGTAGCGGATGGCGCAGCAGAAACTCTCAACCTCAACACTTCAAAATTTTTCCTGTCTTTGGTTGTCCGCTACACTGTGTAGCGGACGGTGTGGCAGAAACTCTCAACCTCAACACTTAAAAAATTTTACGATTTTTGGCCATCCGCTACATAGCGTAGCTGACGGCGCAGCAAAAACTCTCAACCTCAACACCTGGAAAATTTTCCTGTCTTTGGCTATCCGCTACACTGTGTAGCGGATGGTGCGGCAGAAACTCTCAACTTCAACACTTAGAAAATTTTATTATCTTCTGCCGTCTAGTACACTATCTAGCGGACGGCGCAGCAGAAACTCTCAACCTCAACACTTGGAAAATTTTGTTGTCTTTGGTCGTTCGCTACACAGTGTAGCGACGGCGCAGCAGAAACTCTCAACCTCAACACTTGAAAAATTTTCCTGTCTTTGGTTGTCCGCTACACTGTGTAACGGACGATGCGGCAGAAACTCTCAACCTCAACACTTAGAAAATTTTACGATCTTCGATCGTCCGCTACATAGTGTAGCAATTGTGATTAAAGAACATACATGAGTTCAAGGGTGATTTTATAGGTTTTCATAATTTCTTTCCCCTTTTTTACTAAAAGACAAAATAACTCTAACTAAAGCATAGATTCTTGTTAGAGTATTTTAATTAAAGATGATTGATATCCTAAAAGAAGCCAAATACACCCTTATTTTTTTTAAAACAAAACTCTAAGTCAAAATGGGTATTTAACGTGAAAAAAGTTTTTAGTAAAAAAAACACCCCTAATCAACACTAATTTTGGATGAAGACTTCAGTTTAAAAGGCATTTGAAAAAAAAATAACAATTTAACTCTATTTAGGATTACATATGAATTTAGAAAATCCTAAGAAACTCCAGTTTTATGACAGCTTCCTTATACTAATATGTGTGTATTCAAAATTTAGAATTAAACTTCAGGTTTACAATAGCTTCAATGTACTAATATTTTTGTATTAAAATCTATATATGTATAGAATAATTCAAATGTGTAGCATACGCAACAGCATACAAATATGAAATAAAAAAATTAAAAAGAATTGAGTTTCTGACAAAATATTCAGTTTAGTTTAGGAAAACTCTGCAAGTTATTTTCTTTCATCAAACTAAGGTGCTTATTGAATCAATTTTGATGATAGTAAGTTATAAGGTTATATTTTGACAGAGTTTTCTTTAAAGGTGAACAGAAACTTAACATCATATTTGTGCGATTAGGCTAGATCCACTCTCACATTTTTGTCACTTAAAGATGCATTAGTGAATATTTAACTTCTTTAGTAGCAATTTGTTTATATTTAGCCAAAATATTGTAGTTTAGACTCACCTTATTAAAAGTAAAAAATACACTTAATTTTGTAAATCTTTTACTTCTAAAAAGGGTATTTTTAATGAAAAATATTTAGCCATTTTAATCCTTGAGATTATTTTATACGCTGGGCCGAATCCTTATCCATTTTGGTTATATTCATAATCTTTTATCACTAACGGTCCGTGTGGAACCAATTCTTTTAGGCTTTGGATTTCAGATTTGGAATTGAATTTGAAATTCAATTCACTTTTTTTTGTTTGGAACGAAAGGAAATTCAAATCACGGAATTCCAATTTTGTGTTTACAGAACAGATGAAATGGAAAGGTAATAAATTTTTATATAATTATACCCTTGACTTATGATAAAAAATAAATTACAGTAAGTGGTTTCAAGTGTGTTTGTGCCACCACGTGGTGGTGGTGGTGGTGGCAGCAACATTGCATAGGGTAGCAACATCGACAATGAAAGTGGTAGGGTGGTCAAGTGATGGTAATAGTGGTAGTAATGGTATTGAGGTATAATAAGATGTAACTGGTAGTCGTCAACTTACGCTAATAGTGATGCCAGTGACAATAGTGGTGGCGGTGGTGACAAAAGTGGTGGCAGCAGTAGTAATGATGGTAGTGGTGGCGACGGTGATGGTGATAGTGGCGGTGGTGACAAAAGTGGTGGCAGCAGCAGTAATGATGGTAGTGGTGGCGACGGTGATGGTGATAGTGGCGGCAGTAGCGGTGGTGGCAGTAGTGATGGCGACGGTAGTGGTGGTGGCATTATTGGTGGCTGTGGCGGCAAAAGTGATGGTGGTGGTTATGGTGGCAGTGGTGGTGGCGGTGGTAGTGGCAATAGTGGTGGTGGCAGTAGTGTTGGCGATGGTGGTAATTGTGACAGTACTGGCAGTGGTGGTGGCTGCAATGGTGGTGGTAGCGATGGTGGCAGTGGTGGTGGCGACGACGATAATTGTGGCAGTAGTGGTGACGACAGTGGTAGTTGTGTTAGTACTGACGGTGGTGGCAGTGGCGTTGACGATAGTGGTGGGGGATGTAGTGGCGGTGGTGGTGGCAGTAGTGGTGACGGTGGCAGTGGTGGTGGTGGCAGCGGCAGTAGTGACAGCGACAATGGTAGTTGTGGCACTACTGGCGGTGGGGGTAGTGTTAGCGGTGATTGTGGCTGCAGCAACAGTGGTAATGGTGGTGGTGTGGTGGTGGCAGTAGTGGTGCCGATGGCAGTGATGGTGGTGGCAGTAGTGACAGCGACAGTGGTAGTTGTGGCACTACTAGCGGTGACGGTAGTGTTAGCGGTGGTTGTGGCGGCAGCAATAGTGGTAATGGTGGGGGCATGGTGGTACTGGTGGTGGCAATGATAGTGGTGGCGGCGACAATAATGGTGGTGGTTATGGTGGCATAGTGGAGGCAGTAATGTTAGCGGTGGTTGTGACGGCAGCGACAGTGGTAATGGTGGCGGTGTGGTAGTGGTAGTGGCGGTGGCAATAACAGTAGTGGTGGTGACAGTAGCGGTGGTGGTGATGGTGGCAGTAGTGGTGGTAGTACTGGTACCGGTGGTGGTGGCAGTAGTGGTGCCGATGGTGGTAGTAATAGTGGTGTGGCGGTAGCGGTAATAAAGATGGTGGTGGTTGGTTCATTGTTGGAAAGATTCAGAAAAAAGGATAAGATATGTAAATAATTACTTTTAATTCAAGTAAATTGAAATCCCATGAAATCCGACCATTTTTCATTGGATTTCACACTATAGAAACAAATCCAGTCAAATCTAGGGATGGCAATGGGGCGGGTCGGATGCGGATCTTATAAGATCCGTACCCGCCCCGCTGCTCAAGTACACGACTCCGCCCCGCCCCGCCCAGCCATCGGGTCAAGGGATGGGAATACCATCCCCGATCCGATGGACTAAAAAAAATCCCAACTCTGCCCCATCCTGCCCTGAGATCTACTCTCTATAAACTAGGCAATTTACTTCCCCGTAAACCACCCTGAAACAGTCAAATACTACCACCACGCAATCACACACCAACCCACCTAAAGCTCAAATTCAGACCCACCCAAAAGCTCAAATCAGCCATCCATGGCCACCAAAGGAAAAAAAAAAAGAATTCCATGGCAATTGTTAAGACAGTATATAAAAACAATTTATACAAAAGATTTAAAATTTCGAAGTCAAAGATAAGCGGCAACGATGCGATCGGCGAAGGAAGTATTCGATACACCGCTACAGCAATCAAAGGCGGGGCGTGCTTCAGCGGCGGACTGGAGGTTTCACATGGTGGAGATGGGTAAGTGACCGGTGGAGATAAGTGTGGTGACAATCGGCGCGGAGAGGATGTGACTGTGGTGGTTAGTCGGTGGAGGCTGTGACCATGCTGCGTACCAAAGTAGAGAGAAGAGAAAATATGTGACGGCTGAAGATAGAAGAGAGGCAGAGAAAGATATTGTGTTGGTAGGGTTTTTTTCACCTTTTATACTATTGAGATAGATGGCTGGGATTGCACAGATTTAGGTTAGGTAAAAAGCTAAATATAAAACATATAAAAAGCGGGGCGGGGTGGCCAGGCTAAATACCAAATCCGACCCGCACGGGTTTTAAGTTTAAATACCATACCCGCCCCATAACCCTGTCAAAGTCAAAAAAACCCACTCCTATAGGATCGGGATGGGTAGAATATCCGCTGGTTGCTGATCAAATTGCCATCCCTAGTCAAATCCCATGAAATCTAATTCCAATTCCTTTTTTTAATGTTCCAAACAACAAAATTTGAGGATTTGAAATGAAATTCCATCAATTCTATGGTTTCGAACACACTCTAAAAGATGCATTAGTGAATCTCTTTAGTGTCAAAATATTTAAAGTTGGCCAAAACAGTTATAATTTAGCCACACCTTTTAAAATGTCAAAATACTTAGAAAACTTTTAAAACTTAAAAATAATATTTAAGAAAAAAAATTTAGTTATTTAATCCATCGTGTATCACAAAGTAAAATATTCGAAGTCGATAGTTATATGAAAAATATGTTATCATATATATAAATATATGATATCTCAGGATACAATGTATCATAGAAAGATAATAACTATATGAAGAATACTTTGTCATGCAAATAATGGTATTCCAATAACTTTAATACGAAGATAGGATTATGTACTTGCCACGAACTCAAATTATAATTAGGAGCAGAATTTATGATCTAGCGATTCTTATGCATTTGAAAATTTCTAAAAAAAACTCCAGTTTTACGATAGCTTTCTTAAATTAATATGTCGGTAATTAAAATTTAGAATTAAACTTCAGTTTTATGATAGTTTCAAAGTACTAATGTGTTTGCATTAAAGTATATATATGCATGCACAACTATTTGGAATATGCAGCATACGCATTAACATACAAATATGAAATACATAATTAAAAAAATGTTGAGTTTCTGACAAAATATTTAATTTAGTTTAACTGGATTATGTTTATTCTTAAATACTACAGAAAATATTGTTCTCTGCAAGCTGTTTTCATTAATCGAAATTGATGGGAAAGACGTTATAGCTCTTAGGTATTTAGCTTTAACGTGAATGGAGACGGTAGGTTTTGATAGAAAATTTTTCGGCAATCAAAGAACATGCAAGGTTTCAAGGGTGATTTTATAAGTTGTCATAGATTTTTTTCTTTTTTTTTTATTAAAAGATGAAATAATCCTTAACTCTAACTAAAGCATATATTCCTATAAAAGTGTTCTAAGGAAAGATATTTGATATCCTAAGAGAAGCCAAAAAATACCTTTACTTTTTTCACAACACTCTAAATCAAATTGAGTATTTGATGGGGAAAAAAAGTTTCAAGTAAACAAACACCCATAATCAACATTAATTTTGTATGAAGACTTTAGTTTAAAAAGGGCATTTTAAGGGGAAAAAAAAGAATTAGCCATTTAACTATAGTCAGGATTACATACACATTTAGAAAATCCTAAAAAAAATTTAAATTTACGGGAGCTTCTTGATACCAATATGTCTGTATTCAAAATTTAGAATTAAACTTCAAGTTTAAGATAGTTTCAATGTACTGATATATTTATATTGAAATTTGTATACATGCAAAATATTTTAAATTTGTAGCATGCGCATCAACATACAAATATGAAATACGAAATTTAAAAGGATTGGACTTCTGACAAATTATTAAACTTAGTTTAGGTAATTCAAAGTTGTTTCTTGGGTTAAATACACATTATTACCCTAGAAGTACCAATTTTTACACATAAAAGCCTGTAACTCCAAATTTGCAACAAGTAAGGGCATCCGCCCAACTTCCTAACAATCCAGTCCCTTCCGTTACGGGCAATTTCGTCAAGCCATATTTGTTGTAAAACACCTTGATTTTTGGAACCCTAATCCATCTCAACACCTCATTTGCACTTATCTTCTTCCCTTTCAACCCTCCTTCCCTGTCCTTGTTATTCCTCTTACATGGTCAAACTGAAATTCTTCAACAATTTTGGCACCCAACAATCAATACAGACCGAAAACCCTAAATTCAAACCATAATACAAAAAATGGCGCAAAATCCCCAAATTTCGCTGCGCAATCCTTGTGAATACTGCAATTGTAATCACGACAACTAAAATAGGCCAATTACAATGCTACTTCAAAACATTAGGAGCAAATTTGGGCGGATTCGATGCGTTTAATGCATTTCTTGCAGTGGAGAACGATTCCCAACAAAATGGCTAACACCTGAAAAGACTGTGAAAACTCTAGCCACAAGAATGACATGCAGATCAAAATAGTGGTGGAAGAGTTGAGGGAATGAGAGGGTACGGCATCGTGAGATTATGAAGAACGTGCGGAGGGCGTGGAGGAAGCGGGACAGGTAGAAGGCGTAGGACAAGAAGAACCCGCGGCCGGAGGGGCGCGTGCCAAAAGGGAAGAGATGAGCCACTGAAGAGGGGTCTTAGACCGGCGCCAGAACCACCGGGTGTTGGGAATCTCGGTGGCGACGGAGAAGAGGAGGCGGACAAGGATGCTGGCAGAGAGAGGGACATAGCGAGGGAGTGGACGGCGGGGGACGGGGCCGGGGGGATGGGGCAACGGCGGCAGAAGAGGAGGAGGAGGAGCAGGTGGAAGGCAATGGCGGCGGCGATGTAGGCAAAGATTGAGGTGAAAAGGAAGGACCAGGTGGAGCCCCATGATTGCATCAGGGGAGCCGTTTCCCGCAAAAAAGGAAACAGTATAGAAAGAGAGGGGGAGAGGAGAACAATATAGGGGATTAATTGCCCCTTATGGAAAGGGCTGGATCATTAGGAAGTTGGACGGATACCCTTATTTGTTGTAAATTTAGAGTTACAGGCCCTTATGTGTAAAAATTAAACTTTGAGACTCTCAAGTGAGACTTTGTGGTACTTTCAGGGTACTTTCAGGGTACTAACATGTATTTAACCCTTGTTTCTTTAATCGAATATGATGGAGAAGATGTAATAACTCTAAGATAGTGTAGTTTTAACGTGAATGGCGGCGAAGGATTTGATAGGAATTATTTCAATAATTAGAGAGCATGCAGGAATTCAAGGATGATTTTATAGAATTTTCATAGGTTTTTTTTTCTTTTTTTAATAAAAGTCAAAACAACTCTTTACTCTAATAAAAACATATATTTCAATAAAAATATTTTAATGAAAGAGGTTTGTTACCGTATGAGAAGTAAAAAATACCCTTATTTTTTAGTCATACACTTATTAAAAATAGTTATTTAATGAATAAAAAAGTTTTAACTCAAAAGTCAAAGCAATACTTAATTTTAACTCCAAAAATAACAAAAAAGGTATTAAATGAAAAAAAATGTTATAGGTTAAAAACACATTTACTCACCCTTAATCTTTTATGAAAATATCAATTAGAAAATGGTACTTTAAGGAAAGAAAAGATTAGTCATTTAAGTCCATACGTGCTTTTATATATATATAAATATAAATATAGATAATAATTAAGCACAAAGAACCATCTCTCTGAACAAAAGACCTACTGGCTAAACAGACTTTCTGAACTTGGGTGTGCTTAGTGAGAGCCGAAAGGTATCTTTAATCTGGAGATTGGGCTTCCTAAGGATAAGCCGAAAGATCTCCGCAACCACAGCTGGGCTACTTCTGCTTGCGATCGGGAAGATTAGGCCCAATAGAGATACTATCACAAGTAGAAGTATATACGAGGTCAACACCGCTGACATGTATCGTTGTCCAATCAAGGCGCAGCAACGTGCCACCTAGGAGATCCCATCACCATCCACGTCCACTATGGGATCCTCGCTCGTCGCCATCTGCCAGTCCAAAACAGCGGCTGACCACGACAGTAATACCATCTACGGAGACTCTTAAAATATTTAAATAAAATATACGTGCTTTGTATAAGTAACGAGTGACGGTGGCACATGCGATGCGTGTGCAAGAATAAAATTAATAGTGTAAATTTTGTTAAAATATAAATTTGTAAAACTAAACATATTTTTATGGGTAGTTAGTTACCAATTAAGATCTTTATTTTGTCAATTTTTATATTTTTTCTTGGAATGCCACTTGTCACCACTATAAGTAGGTAGTTATGTAATACCCAAAAATGTGTTTTACGATTTTACCCTCATTTTGGATAGGTGTCAGCACCACAGACACTCTTGATGTAACACCAAAAGGATATGACACCAAAAAATGTCTTCTCATTATATATAGTTTAGATAATTATAATGCAAGTTATGGTTACATGATATTTACTTACATGTAAATTATGAAATGAGTTTAAAATACAGTAATGAGTATTATTGGTCCTTATTGATTTATGGTGTATATATTAGCTTTATTATGTGGCATTATTGATAATTCGTATCATAATTTCATAATTTACATTAAGCTTACTTATGTGACCCATAAATGGATTATAATTGGCCCCTGTATATGATTTAGTGTTTTTTCTAGTCTAGTATCATATTTATAAACTATTCTTTCACACTTGCAATGTAGTTTCATATATATATATATATATATATATATATATATATGGGTCGTGATCCATTGATAGCGCTAGCAAGTTGCTAGCGCTGTTTTGCCATCCGCAACATAATGTAGCGGACGATAAATTATCGTCTGCTACATTATGCAGCGGACAGTTTTTTGACGAAAATACCCTTGCCTGTTCAATTCATTGTGTACTTCAGTTTGTCCGCTACATAACGTAGCGGACATAATATAAAAAAAACCCAACTCTTTTCACTTTCAGATTTGGGTTAGATCTCTCTCTCTCTCGGACATCAACAGATCTCTTGACGGGGGCAGCTATGGCCATCGGCTCCGCACCGGCCTGGCAGTGCCTGCCTGCGCCTCCGGTGGCTCCGATGAAGTCCACGCCGGCAAAGACTCGGTGGGTTCTAAGTTTGTAGGATGTTGGGTTCTAAGTTTGTACGAGTTACAGACTTTGACCCATTTTGAAAGTCAAGCTTGGTTGATCGGCAGCAATGGTGGATTTTGCTGGCGTTTGGAAATGTGGTGGTTTTGGGTTTGCTGGTGATTGATGAGTTCCATGCATGTGGTGGTTTTGTTGATGAACATGGTTGCCACTGGCATGGTGGTGGGTTCGATCGGTCCGTTACAAAAGGTAAGAACAAATGCCACAAGAACAAAAGCCACAGGGATTGTTTCAAGTGTAAGGGCTGGAGTAACGGTTCCACTCATGCAATTGTAGCTCTAACGGGGATTACCACTGTATCTTATCATATTCTGAACAATAAGAATATGAGTAGGAGGATTTCATCGTTCCATCCACTGTTTGCTGTGATTTTCTCTCTACATTCTATGATTTTTGTTATTATTCCACACATCCGATTCTAATGAATTGAAGAAAGAAGAAAGCAATAGAAAGAGGAGAAGAGAGGAGATGAGGGAGAGAGAGAGAGAAAAGAAGCGGCGGTTGCTATCATTCCAGATCCAACAGTCTCTGACAAGAGAGAAAAGACTGTCTAGGTTAAAATATTTTTTTGATTTATGTCCGCTACATTATGTAGCGGACAAGCGATGCAGTATACTCCTCGGGGGTATTTTCGTCAAAAAACTGTCCGCTACATAATGTAGCGGAAGGATTTAAAAAAAAATAAAAAAAAAGATCTGGACCGTCCACAGATCGCGCTAGCAACTTAACCCAAGTTGCTAGCGCTCTCAACGGATCACGACCCATATATATATATATATATATATATATATATATATATATATATATAGTTGGGCAATGTAATTGTGGACTAGTTCATCTCGTCTTCCTGTGAACGTGTACATGAAGGAGACATAACTGCGTTAATAGATTTTATGTTAGAAACGTTATCTGTCGCCAACACCTGCACGTAGGGAGACAATAATGTTTTTAGGATAGCGACTTTGTCGCGACTCTTACAGATCAATAATTTTTATATCCTTTTACAACTCTAGGTTACATAGTTTTATATAGAAGGATGCAGAATTACTTTCGATTATTTACTATCATTTTGCTATGTTTAATCACCTAGTATTGCTTATATTTTTGTTGTAGAAAATACAAATCAAAAGCCTAAATCTTCTAGCAGAGACAATACCTCCCTTACCAGATGAGCAACGACAGGACCGTGAGGAACTTTAGTGGCGGACACAAATCCATCACTAAATGTACCATTTAACGACGAACTCCCCCGCCGCTTATAGTTTGTCGCAAAATCTTTTTGGCAACAGACCGTCCCGACAGATTATAAGCGAGGGGTTTACATCGACAGGTAAACCGTCGCTAAAAATACTTTTTAAATTTTTCTGTCAAATTTGAAAAACAAATTCAGCGATGGAATATTAGCGACAGACTACCATCGTCACTAAAAGTATTTTATAAATTTTTTTTACAACTTTAGCAGGGGAATGTAATCGGTCGCGAAAAACCCGTCATTGAAAGGCTGTTCTAAGTAACTTTTAGCAACGGATCTTTAGCATCAATTTTGTCCATCACTAAAAGTCCAAAAATTTGAAGGAAAAAAAACTTTAGCGGCGGACCTCTAGCCCCAATAAACCTTAATTAAACTAATTAAATCATAATTAAAATCCTATTAAGCATGATAAAACCTAATTAAACCTAACTCTAAACTGTTTATCTTGAACAGTGTCCCTATAAAGCAATATTATCACAATCCTAGCGACACAACCAACTAAGTGAACGAACTCCATATTACACTGAAAAACATGAGTCTGCTGCTCGCGTTAAGAATATTCGCTTTATTTTTTTATCCATTGACAACGACTCGTTGTCAATGAATTTGAAAATGACATGTTCTTGACATTTGATTGATCAGCAATATCTCGTCAATGATAGTGACGTCGTATCAGCATCGTAATAAACTTTTTCTCTACAATTAGGTTACTAGATCATACTCATACGGAAACGTTATTAAGTTTTTGATCACTTCATTATTCATCAAAGAACACTTGTCACCGAAGCAACATGAAAGAGTTCAGTGTATGAACTTTTATCTAGCCCACTGATGATCACTATAGCGATGACATATATGGTCGGGACTCGTCACCTGGACCCTTCACCCTTAGGGTAGGTTTGACACTTTTTTTTTGCCTCTTTTTTTTTCAGTTTTAAAAATTAAAAAAAAAGGAGAGTTTGGTAACCATTTTTTTTTCAATTTAAAAAACCAGTTTTTAAACTGAAGAGTAAAAAAAAAAAACTCCAAAAACTGGTTTTTTTCTTAGACCACCACCACCATCCTCCCACCACCGGCAGCCATCTCAGGCGACCACCGCCGGAGACTGTCGGCCGCCGGCGACCACCGCCAGAGACTGCCGGCGACCACCTCCGGCCGCCGGCGACCACCGGCAGCCACCTTCTGCCGCCGGCAGCCACCTTCTGCCGCCGGCGACCACTGCCAGAGACTGCCGGCAGCCACCTCCGGCCGCTGGCCACCACCGCCGGTGACTGCCGGCAGCCACCTTCGGCCGTCGGCCACCACCACCACCATCGACCACCGCTACACCCCACTACCGCCACCGCAAACCACAAAAAAAAAAAGTCAAAACAAAAAGGGTTACCAAACACCAAAAAAAAAAACCTCAAAAAAAAGGGGTTATCAAACATCCACCTGTTTTTATAAAAAAAAAAATTAAGCTACTCTTTAAAAAATTATTCTTTAAAAATTAAAAACCAAAAAAAAAATTGTCAAACGAACCCTTACAAAAAGCTTTGGGGTTAGTATACTAACTAATCCGCTTAAGCGTTAGTTAAAGCGACGAAGTTGGCTGGGCACGAGTCGACTGCTGTGAGGGCTGTCGCATCGACCATTGACTGCTCCCACTTGGTTTGATTTCTAACCACAAGTTGGCTTGAAAAAGTCAATGTGCAGCCGTCCTAACCTTGTACATATTTGCTTCCAAGAAAATTCCATTCTAGGTTTTGTTTCAGATGCGTTTGAATGGTGCATTCTAAGTGAGAATTTTACTTTGGCAAAACATTTGAACATTTCTTGTTCGTAATTTATTGATTCTTCGGATTGTGTCAAAAGGGATTCATAAAGTTTTCGGAGAGATTTAAAAAGTTAATTTAGAGGCTTTAAATCAGTTGAAATAACTAGTTTAGAATAGTTTTCGTCAAATCCTCACGTTGGACTCCCGGAATTCTCTTTCATTTCTAACTACTATTTTAACCTCCATCATTTGAATCTTTCCCAATTATTTGACGAAAGATGAGGCCTTATCTTTGTTCGTTCTTTCTTATTATTATGTTACGTTTGCTAGCTCCTGCAGAACAAGTTAAGATGATCTTTTTGTTTTTGTTTTTCGTTTTTTTTTATGTTTTTAGTAGTTTTCATGAAATGCAATAAAAATTTGAGTTTCATAGTTCCTATTTGAAAAATGCTATTTTCACTCCTTGATATGTATTTGACCCCCTTTTTTGGTACTAAAAATACATATAGTGACAATTATAAACCTTTTATGAGGTAAGGTAACATATAGAAGCAGGTAGAAATATACTCTTCCGTATTTCTTTTTACAGTTAATCTTATGTTAACTGTAAAAAGAAAATGACAAGACACAAACAGAAATGCTCACAACATAAAATGCATTATCCAAACAATGAACTAAATAAATCTTAAGATTTTGAAACAGAGGAATTTTACAGAGTAAGATATTTCAAAGTGAAGAATTTTCCGAAGTACTCATTCCAAAAACACTGTTAAGCTAAATGTTCAATTTTCGGTAGGAATTGTTTTTTGCTCGTAATCAAGTAATAATATCATTTTTACAACCTCCAGCTCAAAGATAAATATCGTTGCTAAAGCTCGTAAGTGACACCTATGATAGGGCTTTCAGCGGCAAACTTGTGCCACTAGTTTTGCTATCGTGACGGCAAAATTCACAATTTCATCGTTCGAAAAGACAGGTTTGGAGGAAACACCTAAGTTCTTCTATATCTAGTAATTGACTCTTCCTTGAGAATCACTCTTGGTGCACGTAACCTGACAGAAAACTTCAATGGACTAGAGAATACACGCGAAGGCTATAAGAATGTCTTCCATACCAATTTGCCTTCATTTTGTTTGGCAGGTAAGTATCTGGGCACTGCTATTTCCTCACATCTTGCCTTCAGTCATTTCTCACCTAACTAATGAATATCTGTATATTTCCTCCTGGGATTTGGTCATCCTCCAAGTTGACCCAGATTGGTCTTCTGTGATATGGTGACCAGCTTGTGGCCTGCAGAAACCAAATATGTGCATGCATGGTCCACCTTCACAAAGACTTCAACATAGTTTTGTCAGTCAATTTCTTCCACTCGGCTTGTGAATTTATATATTAAAGTATGCTTGTCGAAGGCTGCTACTTCGACGAGGACATTTTCCATTATCTATTGTTGAATTCAAACTTGTGCATCAACAATATGAAATCAATAAGGCCAATAAAAAGAAGAGAAGATTGAGTAGACATCCCTTGCGGATGGGCCCAGTTGCAAAATACACTTCCTAATTCAACTTTTGCAATCGGTAGCCTGTTGTTTTGATTTCAGAGCTGTTGAAAAACTTAACAGGGTTTCTTGGGCCGTACGTTTACAAAATTCTGTTTTCGTTTTTGTAATGATGATGAAAAAGATGCCTTTTTTTACGTACTTTTATCTTTTTCTGTATTCGTTTTGAGTAAAATATCCAAATAGTAACAAAAAATGTGAAAACACCTAAAGGGTATTTTCACATTTTTTCACGATTTGTATTCTCTGTGTCAGAGAATACAAATCCAAAATCCACTGTTCACGTTCTCTCTCTCTCTCTCTCTCTCTCCCCCTCCATTTTTCCAATGAATAACAGGGAAGCCGGAGTAGGAGCATGAAGCAAACGCCGTTGCAGTGATCGGCATCAGAGAAGGACTTCGATGGGGACTCCCTAACGACGCCGTTGCAGTGATCGGCATACCTAAACCTAAACCCACAACCACCTTCATCGTTGCACAGACACACACAACGCGTCCCCCCTTCCCTCACCTCATCCCAATACACACGCACACACTTACCAGATTTATGTGTGATTGTAGGTGTGTTTCTCTTTGAAATTTGACTGATCTGCCATTTTCTTTGAGTTCACAGTTTGATAGAAGGGGTAATTGATTGTGGCGATTGTGGTGGGTAGTTGGTTCACGGTGGTGGTGGAAGGGGTGATTGGTTGTGGTGGTGGGTTGTTGGGTCAGCGCGGGGTTATGGTCGTGATGTGGTGCTGGTGGGGTTGTGGCCGTGATGATGTGGCGGCAGCAGAACAATGGTTGAGCTGTGGTGCTGGCGCAGCTACGAACTTGATGTGACGGTGGCGTGGCGGTGGCTGGACTATCGCCTTGCTGTGGTCGGCAATGGAGAGGGACTTGCGGGGTATTTGATGGGCAGTGAAGGTAATGAAGGTGAAGGGGAAGGGAAAGGGGGGGGACACACAGAGGTGGGAACATGGAAAGGGAAGGGGAAGAGGAAAGGGAACTCGTGAAGGGGAAATGGAAGGGGAAGAAGGCCGGGCCTACGAAAGAAATATTGTAGAAAATACTAAAAACATACAAGAATGGATCCAAAAAAGTTGGTAAAAATGAGAATGAGAATGATAAACGTACAAGAAAAATTGAAAAAGTAGATATAGAAAAAAAAACTAAAAGTACAAAATTCAATTTTAGAACTGAATACTAAAATTTGAAAAACAAAATACAGAAAAAAATTTCGTAAGCGTACGGGCCCTTAATTCTTACGATATAAATGTATTACTAATGTGATATTAATTGTATGAGTACAATAGTCACATATAAGTTAACATATTATAAGAATTTAAACTAAAAAAAAAAAACTAACCTTGATCGATTCGCGTAATCTCGAGAAATGGAACTTGAAACTTGAAAGAATGAAGATGGAATAAAAGAATGAGAAGAAGAAGACTATGATGGCCGATGGCACAAATAGTAAAAAAAAACAACAAAAAAAATCCTAACTAATTAATATTATGATATAATCACATTTTCATAAATATGTTAAATAAGAATAACTATTATTTAAAGAACTAAAAAAATATTTCTCAAAAGTTTTGGGGATGCCATCCCCCCCCCCCCCCCAGTCATGAGCAAGTTTTGCCCCTGTCCTAAACAGTGTCTCATCATACGAATCATCATCTATTTTTTTCTTTTGACTAAAGGAGAATCGGTGAGTGTCGCTCAAGTTGAGCGCGTGGAGGTGGCTCAGTACCCAAATCTAAAAAAGGAAATACAGGAGGCGAGGTTACCTAACTACATTTATGATCTCAGGCATAGCTGGTGATCGTCAAAGTGAGGCTGTGATAGAAGAGAGAAATAGAGGTGGTGGTGGTGGTGGTGGAGGAGATGAGAAAGAACTTCTTGTGTTGAAGGTAGTGGAGGTGGCAGAAGAGAGAGTGTGGGGGATGGTCTAACATGGGGTCCCTCTGTTGTATGTCAATCAAAGCAAAGGGCAAACATGGAATGGTGCCAAAAAAAAAAAATCCCAAAATAGAAACTGAACAATTTTTTTGGGATAGTCCAAAAAGAAAAAATGATCAATCTTTTCGGTATAGAAGGAGTAAAAAATTTACCCACCTCATGACACAATATTTGTATAGATGAATATTAGGCTGTGTTTATCATATAACCAAGTCACTAGAGAAATTGCACTATAATGCATTTATGTACACAACACATGTATTCTAACTAGTTGGCTAAAAAAACATGCAAAAGGAATTTTGCATTTATGAACAAATTAGTGGTATTTCAAAGTGAAATGTTTTCATCCTTGATTTTGAACTTTAAACGTTGTTGAAATTATGTACGTGATGCAAAAGTCACAATCTCACATTAGATTCTAAAGCTTACATAAATTCATAAGCCGTTATCCTTGTTAGGTTTTGCTAATAAATTGGGTCAATGGACCCATTATCCGCCCACTAACAGATAATGTGTATTTGTTAGTTTGGATAAATACGGTTATTTAGAGAATATTTATCTCTTAAGTGTTTGAGATAAATACAATCTTTATCTCCTAAGAGTTGGAGGTAAAATCAGTCTCTAATTGTATCTCTATATAAAGGTTATAGATATCCCAATAAATTAGAAGTCAATAGTAATAACCTTCTCTCTATAGCACTCTCTCTGGAGCAATCACCAAGCTCTAGGATTTGGTTCGTGGACGAAGAACTCGACTCTAGTAGCCGTTTTCGTACTTGCGAAAAAGATCAAGCGTGTTGGAGGCTCGTAACAACAAGGATCCTACGTCGGAATATTCGGAGACTTCATACGGTATGTTTCCGAACCCACTACGTGTTATGTGATAGCGCAATAATTATTATAATCGTTTCAACAGGTTTAACAACAAGCTAGTATACAAACTATTCTCATCCTAATTTTTTAAGTTAACAAAACTTAGTTAGATATCGGCCGTCAGGTTGAAACCCTAGCCCGAAAGCCTTCGCAGAGGCTTACTCGACGGTGGGACTCATTTGCTTTGTACTCCCTCTATGCTAAAAATATTAATCACTTTGACTATGTATAAAGTTTAAGAAATTGGTCCCCCTTATTTCTTGTCAATATTTTAAAGACTTTCTTGCGTGCGTTCTAAATTTGAGTACTTCAAAGTTTCGCATATGCTGGAGTTTTCATTCTCTAATGGGAAAAAAAAAAAAGCAAGCAATGTTTTGAGGGTAAGAGATGTTTAATCTTTATTTCCTTTCTTTTTTTTTGGGGGGGGGGGGGGGGGGTAAAACTTAGAAATGTCCAAATATATATTTCTTCTGGAAAAATGAGAGATGTAGAAGTTGAAAGTAGAAGAAGCAGCTCCGCCTAATCCGCCTAATTGCTAAACCTAAGTGGCCAGGCGGATGCTTAGGCAAATAGCCTAGGTTGTCAAAGCGTCCACCTTGGCTGCCTAAGCTACCAAGGCGCTTGCTTAGGCGAGTGTAGGATTTATTTTCATTATTCTTGTAAGCCTTGCTTAGTTATTTTAGTCCAATCTAATTGGTTCAGTTTAGTTAATTCAGTCTGGTCCGTCAGTCCATTCAATTTGATTTCACCTAGGTCAGAATCTAAATAAGATAAAGGAATCTGGTAGTTGAATTTGGTTTGATTTGGATTTCTGATTTTATATTAATAACGTGTATTTAATTGAAAAGTATTTTGTCATTCTAAAAAGACTTAATTAAAAATTAAGAGGGGTAATTTACTGATCGGTTCTCCTTGGAACCAAATGATTCTCCTTAGTGTACTGACAAGTAACAATGGTATTTCAGTCCTTTTCATCTATCTCTTTGTGGCATATTTTGTATTCAAGTTTATTTGAGTGTTTGTAACCACGTTTAATTGAAGTAAGGCTATCAATTAACGAGGTGAAGTGCTGTAAATTTAAGAGTTAGAATATTATATTTTGACTTTCATAAAGAAAGGCAACGTAGCATCGTAGATGCAATGCTTTATTTTAAATGAATATTATATGTATCACTATAGTCTTGTACAAATATTTCATAATTATATGAGGTAAAAACAATTATTATGTACTAATAATTATCCATACAGCCTACCAAGACAGTGGTAGACAGGAATGATCAGAGGTTGAAATTTCTTTTTTAATTTTTAAAATATTGAAAAATTATATTTAAAATATTTACAAAAATGTCACTATATTGCAATTTTAATGAATCAGTGTTTCTGTTTTGTTGTGCTTTTAACTTTTTGTGCACCGGTAGCCATAGTCTTTGTCTTTTCCTTGCTTCGTCTTCATTTTTCTAAATTCCAAATGTCACATCTTCATATTACAAATAAACACAAATAGATCAAGGTTAATATTTTTTTTAGTTTAAATTATTATAGCATGTTAACTTATACATGGACTGTTGTCCTCGTATAATTAATTATCACATTATTAGTACGTATTTACATGTAAGAGTTAAGCTTCTTTCTTGCAAAATTAATATATAATTTGTTATTTACTAATCTTATGAAATTAAATAAATCATCATGAATGGTAAATAATACGACTAAATAAATCATATATTATATGTGCTTGAACCTTCCAAAGTTTTTTATGCTAGCCATTAATTTTTTAATTACTTTTTGGTTCCCCCAATTAGACTTCTTGGGTTCGCCCTAGGGATGATATATGATAAAAGTACGAAACTTTATCTTTACTTCATTTTTGCTCTTGTATGTATAATTTCTATCTTTTTGGATAATTTAGATAAAAAAAGTCATAATTAAGACTTAATACTTCACTTTAAAAAGATCTCCAACTTGGGAGTTACAGTATTTATTTCAATGTATAATTTTTTCTCTTCTCATGTTTTTACATTAATTCTTTCTTGTTTAGAGTTTCTTTAATGTGCGAGTAATCTGATTAACTCTTATAAGTTGTTTTCTTGATGAGGCAAAAGACTTATAATTCAATACTTATTTTTGATTCATTTTTTTTTTTTTTTTGCATTTATAGAAGTATATGGTTTCCGTTTTATAGATTGCGGTTATTCAATTAAAATTTAATTTGTGAAAGTATACCACAACTTTGGCAAGCTATAGTATTTTCAAAAATTAAGTCAAGCTCGGTTGGTTCCTTTTCCTTTTTGCAAGTACAGGTGCATGTTATTTCCATTTTAGAGTTTGAGCTCATTTACTTAACTTAATTTCTTAGAAGAAATTCCTAATTTTCAATTTAAAGTATTTTTTCAAAGTTTACATTTTTTGTCGCTTCCATTAATTTTATTTATTTTTTACTTTGTGAAGTATCAATCTTTAGCTTTCCTACATGATTTTCAAAGTTCACAATTGTAAGATTTTATGTTGTTATTCTAAAGTGCTTTTGAAGTCTTAATAGCCAAAATTAAAGCTTAATGCGTGAGTACATTGATTGAGTTGTAGAATTGCTTTTCTGGTTTTATAAGTTTTACAAAAATTCGGTCTATTGTGCTTATGCCTTTTTTGCTTTCTTGGTTTTATAAGATTTACAAAAATGCGGTCAATTGTATTTAATGATTTTTCAAACATAGTGTAACCAATAAAACAACTCGGGAGAGCAGGGCATGGGAGATCTTAAATAGGACTTTTGAAAATTAATAGAGAATTTAAACGAAATAAAATTATGGACATTTCAATGAAAATATTAACTACACAATCTTAAGCAAAAATAGAGTAATAAGTAAAGAGATTGAGTCAGAGATACTTGACAAAGAGATTTAAATGGTTCGGCGTGAACTACCCTAAAGCTTACTAAGTTCCTTAAGAGTACTAGAATCAACTAGTAACAATCTTCTTACAGGTCAATACCAAAACACTTACAAGCACAAGCCTTGAATCCACAAAGTTCACCCAAGACGTGACGAACTCAAGCCTTGATCACAATCATTTTACAAAGATTAATTGTGTACAAAAAAACCCTTTTGAAAGGAAATGAGTACAAATAAAGCTGTAGAACAATAGAGAAATGAGAGCATTGATGACTTGAAAAATGCTCACTATCAATCAAAGAATTGCTCATAAAGATGTTATTTTTCATGATGTAAAATCATGAAGATGAAGAGAGAAAAGTTTAATCTATGAGCCTTGATATTTTTTCAATTAGTAGAGGCTTAGAATGTGATTTTCATAGTGCACAATGAAGCCCCAAATAATTTGTATATGGATGATACGAAATATAGCCGTTATAGACATTAAATGTGCAAAAGCAGCTATTGCAGTCGACTGTAATCTCGATACAGTCAATTGGGTTCCCTCTAAACTAGCCGTTAGGGCCTTGTGCTCGAAAATAGCCATTGGAACTGAATTCCACCAACACAATCTATTGTATTGCAATGCAGTCGACCGTAATACCCTACTGTCTATCGGCTGCCTTATCCTTTCTTATTTTGGACATAACTTTCTATAGAAAAATTAAATTAAGGTGTGCCGTTTTTTGTGTTGGAAATCTAAAGAAAATGTTTATCAAAATATGAAAAGTGTAGCACCATAAACATTTTTGAGAAAAATCTTAGTAAGTACCAAAGTGCACCCATTATCAAGAACACACTTCGTTTGAGAAGTTATGAACTCATTCAATGCACAAGGTGTCCTAGGGTCATTCTAGGCCATAGTCATCAATCAAGTATCTAAGCATGAGTAGTTACATGATAGTAAAGATCAATAATAATTCATAATAACTTAACATTTGCATTATTTATTACTCTTTGACATTGTACCTGATGAAGCTTTTATAGCATGTGCATTATAGCATTAAGTTTTTTTGACTGTAATTCATGTATTCAAATTCTCAAATGTATCTACGTTATGTATATACCTACTAACAATCCACTCAAAACATACATTAAAATATAATCAATGTATAGTTATATTAAAACAAGATGTAATCCTAAGTTATCTAACTAAAGGGCTAACACATAAATTGTTGCAAAGAGTTAATGAGCGAAAGGAGATTTCATAGTTCACATTTACAAGATTTTAATTTAATGTTTAAAATGCTTTTGAGGTGTTAATAGTCAAAATTAAGGCATAATATATTAATATATTATTTATGAAGAGCTTTAAAAGCTGTAGAATTGGTTTTCGTGTTTTACAAGGTTTACATAAGTTAAGGCTAATTATCCCTATGATTTCTTTAATTAAGAAAATAAAAAAGTAATTGGTAGAGTAAACTGTTATTTTCATATTTTAAAGTATTTTTGTAGAATGAAGTCACATTTGGTTATTTCCACATTAGGGTTTGAGGCTATTTAATCAAAACTAATTTCTTAAGTAACATATTATTTTGATATTTTAGATATACTTTTGAAAATTCAGTCACATTCTGTTTGTATATTGCTTGCATAAAAAGGAAGGGAATTTTTTTTTTAAGTATTAATATTTATTTAAGTACATGACTCTCATATTTAGTATTTGTGAGATTTTATTTTGTTATATTAAATGCTTTTGAGGTGTTAGAAGTCAAAATTAAGGCCTAGAATGTATGTATAGTGCGGAGAAACATCACATGAAAATAAAGATTCCCTTGCCGGAATAAGAAAGATAAGTTTGAAGAGAAAAACAGAAGAAAAGGACTAATTCCACTAACACCACTTATTTGCTTCGTCTGCGTATTGGAGTTGGTAAAGTAAGCTCCATATGTTGGCGTGGGGGACTTTGGATGATTCTCTACACTAATGGATGGTGCTTCCGTTGAGTTTTGACCCATTAAACTACGGTTTGGTTGGCGGTGACTTGTGCCAAAGGCCTCAAACGACAGCGACGTCATACTAGTGCTCTTTTAGCTTTTCTTTGTGACGAATCTGTAATCTCTCTCGCTCTCTCGCTCAGCAGACAAACACCCAGCAGAGAGACCCACATCATCATCTTCCAAGTTCCATCCACAACCAGAGATAGATATTAATGGGAATAACTTTTGTTATGGTTGGTACTTTTTGGATTGGCATGTGTTCTTCATGTGGGTTTTTGAGAGTTGAAGGGAGGGAGAGTATGTAGTTGGATTTTGGAGCTTGTTTGTCTAAAGGGGTTTTCTTGGACCTTTTTTTGCTCATATACGGGGAAATTACTTGGAGTTTCATGATTAAAGGAGGATTCTTGTGCTTCTTAACAGTGGGTTCTGGGCAGGTTGTCTTGCTTCCCTGGTTGAGAATAGAAGGCAGAGACTGGTGGTAAGTCTTTTTCAACTCTTTGTTCTAACCCTTGTGAACTGTGAACATTCTTCAAAGTATGCTGATATCAGACATTTACTGCGCCCTGATTTGCATGATGCGGTTTATTCGTCTTTTCGGGTTCACATGGTGGGTGGTTTTTGTTATTTTTCAAAAAATAACATGAGAAGGCTGTTACATAAACAAGATTTATCGTGGCTTAAAAAGACTTATGGTGATACATATGTTCATCAGTAATAAGTCATGGTCACTTTTCGTTTGACATATACATGATATATAGTCATAGGAAATTGCTCTTTAAATACTATGGAACTAATTCTCAAGAAGGAACTAATTGACATATGAAGTATGCCCGTTAGTTTTGTAAAGATTTATTTCTCTCCAGGATCTTGTGTGAGTTGCCTTAAGTGTGATAAAAAAAAAAATGCCTCAATGTGCTGTGTGGATGTGTCCACATACGCAACACTCATGAAGACCTGTGTCTCTATTTTTGATTTATCTCATCTGAGATGGGAGTGAAAGTGATCACTATGATATTAACAAGGAAATTATGATGCTACTTCATTGTTAATTTTATATGCCAGCTCTTTCTTCTGCATCTACTTGTTTGTCCATCTCTTAAATCCCAGTTGTCATCTAATATCATCTCAAACTCAAAGGGTTACTTTATTAAACCTTGGCATATATCGACGAGTATGGTTAGGCAGTGGATGTGTTCAGTGTGAGGTAAAGACTGAGGTTAACTGTTTGATTGGTAATCCTGCAGATATAGAATAGTTATCTATCTGATGGGAACTGATGTTGCTGAAGTTTTGGAGACACTCCCGCCTTCTCGTGCGGTCAAGGTATATATGTGCTTGTGGTAGTTTATGACTCCCCCCGCCCAACATAGTTTGATCAGCTTTTTCTTGCACTCAGATTAATGATTTAAGTAATATATATTGTGTGTTTTCCATTCTACCCTTTAGAGAGAAGAAGGGAAGAAAGTGGGCCGGGAGAGAGAAAATGGGTTAGTGGAGTGTTAAATGTGGAGAGAGAAATGAATAAAAAAGTTTAAGAAAGTAGGTCAGGAGAGAGAAAATGAGTTCATGAAGATTTAAATGCGGAGAGATAAATAGAATAAAAAAAGTGTTAAAATTATCTAAAGAATCTTTTTTAATTTGCGAATGAGCAATTTTTGGGACGGCTCAAAAAGAAAGTTGATCAAATTATGTGGGACGGAGGGAGTATGTTTCTGTCAATGTTTATAACTTTACACGTGTTGTCTTCACCTCACTATTTTAGACCCAACATAATGCAGTTTCGTCTGTTATAAGCAATTTTAAAGCTCATACAAAGGTTGAATATGAACTGGTAGTGAAGTTTATCTATGACATGTAATGTTAATCTTCAAATGATTAGAAATTTCTTGTGCATTAATTTATATTTTTGGTAAACTGTTTTACATTTTGGGCTTGCCAAGTCTGTGGTCAGACACAGCGTGCTCATTAGCGATGCCATTTTGATTTGAGATGACGAAGGTAGCACTGTAGAAAATACTTTATTTAAGGAAATTCTAACACGTCGCATCCATCTTAGATTTGTTTCCGAGATTCCTTTTCCTGCTATTTTTATCACCTCATATTGTAGCCAATCACTGCAGGTGCATCGTCTAATGTGCACAGAACTAATGAAATTGGTCGATAGAGTAGGAAAGATATTTCCAGATATAGAAGCAGCCCGACCTCGGTGCTCATCTGGAATTCAGGCACTTTGTTTGTTAAATGGTGGAATGGAGAAAGCCAAGTTACTGATCCAGTACTGCAGCGAGTCCAGTAAGCTTTACTTGGTATGCATCTTACGATAATTTGATAGAGAAGTGTAAAATAGCTGCAAATTTGTTATTTGAATGTCTTTCTATTCCTTTTAAGTGACTTCATTTGAATAATGCAGTTGAAAACTCTACTGCTGCTATGACTTTGGAAAATACTAGGCAGTTTGTAAATTTCCGAGATGTCTTTTACCACTTTCCCACAATTTCATGAATTAAGTTGATACAATGTTATCAATTCCGTGAATGAATCCATATCGACCAAAAAAATGTAGGAGATCCCTTGATCAAGTTATTTTACAGGTACTAAAGTAGGTATTTGCAGAGGGTTTTTGTTTTGCTGATGCCGCTTGTTGTTCTTTATCCTTTTGGTTATGCCTGCTTATCAAAATGGGCAAAATAAATAGTTGGTCATTGCTCTTTTGGGTCTCCTCAGCATAAGACGGAACACGTCAATTTATGGGGTTCATTACATTTTACGTATAAAACCAACATTTTGGAGGAATCATTCGGATATTTCCTTACTCCTTAACCTGTTTGCCCCTTATTTAATTAGTTGTTTAGCGTAGGGTTCAATCCCATTACGCTGCATGTGATGCTTGAGAAAAACAGAAATTATCAAACGAAAATAGTGAGATAAGTTTTGACATTTGTTAGCAAAACAGTAAGTTGGGGGAATGAGAATGCCCCACCTCTCGTGATCTTGCTTGCTTTTTGTGCAATTAAGTAAATGATTCAACGGAAATGTCCCAACACCATTATGCACAATGCTTTCAGGCAATAACAGGGAACGTGGTACTAGCGAGATGTGAAAAATCCAGAAACTTACTGGAGCGAAGTTTAAGTCAGATTCAAAACATGGTTCCCGTAATGCTTGCTGCAGAGGTTAGTCATATGATCTTTTTGAGTTCTGCATCTTTCTTTCGTGTATTTTTCCTTGGAGCCAGAGGTCGATGTAAGTTGATAGTTGATATAGCTATTATCTAGACATTAAGAGCAGTTTTTGTTATAATACTTTCCTCTTGCTAGAGAGCATGCCAATTTAGTTAGGTGTGATTTCTCAGTCTTATACACAGGATGTTTTCTTTCATTCGGTCATTCGTGTTTGCAAGAAGAAGCCATTTCTAACAAAAGCGGAATCAAGAACTCGATTTTCAAGATCAAGATAACATCACTGTATCTCTGTTGAGAAAAATAATGCAAAGTTCAAAGCTATGTGTTGGAATCTACCTTTGCATTTTATGAATTACATTTATTAGTTAGTGAAACTGTACAAACCAGTATAGTAGTACTTGTCTAACTGTTTTATGTGTATACTAACAGAGCAAAAGTTTAGAAGTTGTTAAGATTGTGAATTTTGAATTCTTGTTAAATTTACAATATTTCGTATCTTTATTACCTATTTTCTAGGACAAATCTAGCATTCGGTTCTTCTTTAATATGAGTAACCATCTTTAATTATGTGGTGAATTTGATGGTTTACTGTGTCAATTGCAGATCTCGCGGATAATCATTTATCTTAGGGGCGTGACCTTTAGCTTGGACCCATTTGAAGAAGAGGCAGGGAGGATCATCAAATCATTACTTCATCGGTATGCATCTGCAACAGATTCTTTAGAAGATTCTGCAATTGAGGGTATTCAGATTGCTGCTTCAAGGCTTCAGATTACGTCACCGAAGGCTCTCTTGATGGAGAAAAGATCTATTAAGAAGCTGCTTGATAAACTTGGTGATGATGAGAGAGCAAAGAAGCAGATCTTAGTATTCCTTTTGAATCTGCTGAAGAAGTACGGAAATTCAATTTTTGGAGAACAAATGGCAAATGTACGTCCGCAGCATGAAGATTCATCTCCAAGCTCTTTTGAACATTATTATGAGACGGATTCTCATATAGAACGTGGACCTGATGAAGCTCAAACTGACGTGTTCAGAAGACCTATACCAATTGACGAGTTTAAATGCCCTATATCTTCAAAGTTAATGTATGATCCTGTTGTCATTGCTTCTGGGCTAACATTTGAAAGGATTTGGATTCAAAAGTGGTTTGACGAAGGTCATGATACATGTCCAAAGACTTCGAGGAAACTGGCTCACTTGTCATTGACACCAAATACTACTATGAGGGATCTGATTTCAAAGTGGTCTATGATGCACGGAGTCACCATTCCTGACCCATGTATGCAGTCAGCGGCAGGTCATTTATGGGAAACTTCTTCTACTTCCATTGCTAGCTTGAGCAGTTCTATGAATGATCTCTGCCTTCCAGTAGATTTCAGCAATGTATCCCTGGGATCTTTAGATAGTAGTCAGAGTTCAGATTCCTCGGGCGTCAAGATCAAAGATGGCATACACTTTATGCCAACCCAAACAGCTGACTCTCACACATTTCAATCTCAAGCTAGTAAGCATGAAACAAAGGAGTTTTTACATAAATTTGATTCACTTTCTTGGGAGTCTCAAAGCAAGTTGGTTGAAGATGTCAAAATTCAGTTGCAAAATGGTGATCAAGCTTATCACGTGGTGTTATTTGAAAAATTTCAGGAACCGCTTATTAAGTTTTTAGCACATGCTCATGACATGCATGATGTAAAAGCTCAGAGAGATGGATGGCTATTGTTGTTAGCAATTCTAAGCGATTGCAGGTAACTATTTCTTCTCTGCCGGTAGGCGCTAATTCAACAATGTTTTAGCAGTAACCATATCCTTTTTGGCCAGGGGCATCTTATGCCTACTTCACTGTTACTTTCAGAAGATAACAATTGGACCATGTCCAGATTCCTTCTCAGTTCAGAAATTTGTGGCCTTGAATGACTTCAGTTGATATTGACGCCATATATTTCAAGTTGATGTAATGCGATTTCAGCTTGAATCCTACTTTTGTCCATTTACAACTTCTAGTCAAAACTGGAAATTATTCCTGTGGACAAAGAAATATTGTAATTGATTTTTTATAATCTTTATCTTTATTTAATTGCCTCAATCCCCCTCTAATCCTCCTGCGGGTCCACTGATTGGGCTACTTATGGTGGTTACCGCCCTTCGTATCCTCAGGCTGTGTTTGGTGCGCCGGATAAGAGCTGTCGGTGGTGTGTTGAGGGTGGTGGTTGCTGACGGTGGTGAAGGGGGCTTATGTGTTGGTGGTGGGTTGAGGGTGGTGGTTGCTGTCGTTGGTGAAGGCGGCTGATGTGGTGGTATGGTAATGTGGCAGTGTGTTGATGATGTTGGTGGTGTGGTGGTGGGTTGAGGATGGTGATTGCTGCCGGTGGGATGGCGGCAAGATAATCCTATCTGCCTGTAGTATGGGGTTTGTCCAAACGCGGGATTGGATTTACAGCTTATCTGGCCTTGTCCGACAGATTTGTTATCCTGCCTTATCCGGCCTTATCCTCTCCTATCCGACTACATAATTCTGCATGCCAAACGCAGCCTCAATGACTCCAATTTATTTATGAAGGCTGGGTTTAACCCTATCTATTTAGTATGGCTACCTCGGTCTTTTACTCGTGTGGAATGCTTTGTATCTATATTACGTTAAATTTTCTTTGGGATTAATCTATTTTGGTTTCTTCATGCAGAAAGAATATTCCTTACCTACCGGACCGTACATATGATTTGTTGACATCCTTTCTCAATCTAGAAGGAACTGAAGAGGTTCTTGCCATAATGGAGGTTTTGTCAAGACACCGATCCTGTAGATCTAAAATTGCCGCATCTGGGGCACTGATTCCTATCCTTAAGATACTTGAGACTCGAACCAAAGAACTTGAGGAACCAGCCATCAAGATACTATATAATTTGTCCATGAACAATGACATCCGTTCCCTCATTGTATCTTCAGACTTTATTGCTAAACTGGTTCCTTTCTTTGAAGATGCCAAACTTGCAAGATATTGCATAGTCATTTTAAAAAATTTGTGCAACTACGAGGATGCTAAAATATCTGTAGCAGAAACCCATGGCTGCATTGCTTCTATTACTAAACTACTTGAGGACGACAATCCTGAAGACCAAGAGAATGCGGTGGCCGTTCTTCTTTCTTTATGCTCTCAACGTGATCAATATTGTCAGTTGGTTATGGATGAGGGTGTAGTCCCTGCCCTGGTCAGTATATCTGTCAATGGGAATGACATGGGGAAGGCAAGTGCAATGGAATTGTTAAGACTCTTGAGAGATATCGAGTATAATGACGTGCAAGAAAGCCCGGGATCTGATCTTGATTTCTCTAGAGACTCTATCAGCTATGTTGAGAAAGAAAAGAAATCACGTTCCAAGGCTTCTGGACTTTTCAGGAAAATATCAATATTCACAAAACCAAGTTACTCGCCATCAAAAAGGCAAAAATAGAATTCGGGTCCTTGCATCATTTCAGCCGTTGTGATGACTTCGAGCTCAAGCCTGATGATACTCGAAGCATGTCCAGGTGAGGCGTCTGTATTTATCTGGATGAGAGATGTTGACAGTATGGTTCTTCTGACATAATACTAACTTTTTTAGTTCTGGTTAGCAGTTCATGTCAGTTAGCAGGTATTTTGCAGTTTTTTTGTTGATAGTGATGTATAGGTTTTGCCAAGGGTAAAGTGGGTATTTCATGCTCCAAGTTGATCTACATCTTTCGTTAGGTATTTTTGCACATAATTTTGCATTTTTTTTTGTTTTTGAAATGTTCTTTCTTGCAAACTTCATGTATATTTTTTAAGTTGAGCCTATTCTATCCACTTTTTAGCCGCTTGTCTCTGATTCGTAATTTATGAAAAGTAAGATCTTAACCGGCCACGCCAGGAATCGATGATCTTTTGAAGCAACTACAAGGAACTGATATGTTGCTAGCTACTTAGAGAAATTTTCCTGTCATGCATAAATGCTGTATTCATGAGCTGGTACCATTTTGCTGCATTACTATATCTAAGGAGTCTTATAGATCTGGTTGCTGCATTAGGTTCTCTTAAGCTTTTGGTGGTTTGGTTTTTAAAGGAGAAGCTCATTCTAAGTGAAAACATGATAGATGTCTATGAAAGGGACTGAACTAATCGCGTTACTCATTATACCTGCTTCTCTGAATAATGCCTCCTTCATCCTTAAACTAACACAGGAGATGAGAAGTATATATATCTTATCACTCAGGATCTCATACTTGAACGAAACCTGAACTTGAATGTGCAGCCCATGTTGTCCTTTGCATGCCTTGCTCTCGGTTTAGCCAGAGGAGTGCTACGATTATGGTGCCTAGACACCACTTTATATGAGCTCGTACCCTTAGATGGTTGTTCACCGGACCCTAAACTTGTTTTTCCGTCTGCTGATTTCTTTAGCTAAGAATGCGTGCATCTTCCCAACTCGTCTTTAGTCCAAGTACACGAGTCCAACCTTATTTTGGAAGAGATGTATGCTTTCATTTGGGGTGTAGCTGAATGCTTCTGCGCAGTTAATTCCCTAATGTTGTAGTTTGCTGAAATCTTAGCAGAGCTGCAACCATTTTATTTTGTGTTGCAGGATTTTCCCCAGAAATCTTGATATATGGTGAATAGAGGCCAACACTGCGCCTGTTCTTGAGACTCATGGAGCAAAGACCTATACGCTTCTGTAGTTTCTACCGGATAGATGTACGCCCCACTTGAGCCAATTCAGTTTTCCTGAGCTCGATAACCGTTTCGAAAATGGTCTCTTACCGATCCTGTTTAATCATCCGCTCGCAAGCTTCTGAAGCAATTGACCTTGTAAGGATGCCACAATGCTCAGGCTTTGTTGTCTTGATTGATAAAAATTGACAGATGAAAACACATTGAAAGGAATCTAAAAAGATGGAAATACCCCTATTAACTAAGGGACGATAGTAGACGGATGAAAACACTTACGATTACAATACACGGCAAACCTTTTTCTCTGCCTATTTGTAAACCTTGGGGTTTTAGCTCCGAGTTTTGGCAAACGTGAAGAGTTCAGGTCGTAATTAATTAAGCCTAATAAAAGCTCCCAAAAGTTTGAATTTTGAGTAGCAATACTCATCAATACCGATACTGATGGATTCTTGCCTGAAAGATACACATGGTTTGCTTGAGATCTATTCAAAATACGACATGCATCCTATTCAAGGGAAAATGGCCAATAGAAAAGGGACCCATCACAGACCTTGCTAGAATAGGTCAAAGGGGGACCAAAAGGGAAATTCTTGTGTCTTGTGTGCCCGTAAGCCAATCAATTATTTAGCACCAGGTTACATGTCCAGCAACGCCAACATATTCGCAGGCTGACACAGATTAATACATACAGTATGAGAAGCTGCTCTTTCGTAAAAGTGCTTGTTTGCACAGGACTAAAGTAGTAAAAAGGCCAAACCAGCATCTTTCACTAGAATGATGCCAAAACTTTCAAAGACTCAAACTTGTTACAACACAAAATCTAATGACAATATCAGGGTTAGCAGAGATGAGTATGGTAGAAAATTTCAGAATAGATTAAACAAATGGCACTTGGTAGAATTTTTCCTTCAATCATAACTGCTACACAAGATTCCCAGTCATACAAGTTGCAACCTTCCACAAAGAGAAATCAACTTACTTCCTGGCAGCAGCTAAGAAAAAGATGGTCATGGTATACAAACCCGCGTGGATGTCACTCACATGCTGGTTTAGTGTCAAAGCTGCTCAAGCATAGTGCAAAGGCATGGAAGGCAGAAAGTGGGTAGCGGTAATCCATGGTGAAGATGTGTTTTCCAATCTTTCCAAACTGTAAAATTACCTTTTCTTGATCTGCATTTGACACATTGTGAGAAGGATCAACAGCTGCCACAAGCTGGAAATTCTTGACAGAAGCTACCGTGACACGACCTTTGAAATTAAGACACCAGCATTGCAACTGTTCATGCCACCTAGGGGCCTTATTTTTTAGAATTAGTGGCTCTTTGGAAGCTGGGACTGATACCAGAGAGTGCGAAAGTGTTGGAGAGCTGAAATCCGTGACTGGTTCCTTTATTTTTGGGACCTGTGAGAGAGGAATTTTCTCATCAGAGCAGTGTGGGAATGATGTTGGTGTTGGGGCAGTGCCCCCATCTTGAATTGAAGAGACGGGAATAGAGTGCATGATGCAATGCATTCTCCTAGGCCCTCTTGTGCGGAGGACATTGAGCTCGTAGGAAATTGTGGCTACACTGTAGTTACATGCAGGTACTCTTGGAGAGACTTGCTTAGCGTGGAATCTTCGACTTGATCGGCTATTCGACTGAATTGCAGCATCATTTGGAGGTTGGCTGTCATATGTTGTGAACTTGGTGCCAAGAAAATTAGACCTGGTAGATATCATTTTTTACAATTAGTCTTCAAGTCGTGAAGATAATCAATAACTGCAGTGTTACAAAGACTTGCCTCAGTTTGCCAACATATGTATTGCTGGCTCGAGAAAAATCATCCGCAACAAGAGATATCACAAAATCTGTGCTTGTTGCCCTTCTGATTTTCTTGGCTGCTAGCAACAATTTATCACTGTCATCCTCCGCTGTATTATGTATAACGGTTAGTCACGTAATTTAAGATGCTAATAAATTGGCATCTCATCAATGCATCAAATTAAGTACATTTATCTGGAGTTTCAGCAATTCAAAAATTCCGTCTCCTACACAGAGAAATCAAATATGTGGATGACTATTTCATTTAAGTGAAGTTTTCATTATTTCAAATTTCACTTTTGTAAACAGGGAAAACTAGTATGTGAATACTTGGCCATGGAATAGCCCCCAGGACAATCTTCCTTGATAAGTTCAAATGTGAACTGAAAGAAGCAAATGATTAATAATTTAATTGAAAAATGGCATGGTTCAAAAGCAAGCCATGGGTGACTTATCCACGGCTAGCCACAGATTTGTCTGCAAACATTCTGCTGGATTGTATGCATCACATAACTGAAATGTGCAAAACCAATTTAAAGGGATACAAGTTTTTAGGCGACAAGTTCGAAACTTAAGACATTTAATTTGACATATCGATATAATTTTTGTAAGAAAACAACTCAGGATTTATTCATTTTGAAATGCGGAACAAAATTTACTCCAATTAACTTCTAATCATATAGTGCTTTCCTTAACATTCCACTTAAAAGACTTCGTCTTACTAATTGTTTGGATGCAGCTATATATAGTCCAATCAATTCACTCCCATGCAACCCTCTCACTCATTATAGGTTAGAAGTAAGTAAACAAATACAAAGGATCCGCACTAACATTGCAAGTAGACAAGGCAGATAATGACTTACATGGGGTCAGACCAAAGTACAGACGGTAAACAGAAGTTGCTCGATCCCTTTTAATGAAGCACTGAATAGGAGAATCCCGTGGCCCCGGCTGTACGAGAATTAGACAAAAGAGCACAAATTAGATCATAATCAACCAAGTTAAGAGCAATAACACTTGGACAGCCAACAAAGAACTACCTGCTTCAACGAAATAGGGAAGGTGAGCCTCCCACATTCCTCAGGCGTCTTGACAATCTCCTTTGTAATCTCCCTCCATGACTTACAAACAGATGCACAAAATACAACAACAGTCCTCGCAGGCCATGAAGCCTCGCTCTCTTCGACCCTGCGAATAATATCCAAGAGCAACTCTGGAGGTAAGTTTGCCCACCGTCCTTGTTGAATTGGTTCAGATGGGGCTATGTCAGGTGCGATATGCGATAGGGTGCGATTCCGCCAATGTTTCCCTTGCACTCCTCTCCTTGATATGTTCCCAATCCCATCTTTCATCTCCCTGAGCTCTCGTACAATGCTTTTGAGTGACATCTCAAGATTAATGCCAATGAATACCTTTGCTTCAAACTTCAGCTACATGTACATAAAAACAATTCCAAAAACAAAATTACTCAATAACGAAAAAAAATTCCAAACATCAGCAGGATGGTTCCACAAAATGAAAAGCTTTTCTTATCTTTTCCAGATCCGGAATTATAATTACAACATCAAAGGTCTACTATTTACACAGAATCTGATAATAAAGAAATAATCCGTGCTGATGCAAAAGGAGATGCACCGCAAGGACTCAGTTAAAGGCAATTAAACCATTTACTTACATGCAAAAAACAAAACATCAGTCCATATGAAAATGGCAAATATAAGAGCTTCTTCTCTCGGTCCAATTAAAATGAAAACCCGCACATTGTAGTTTTCCAGCTATTGCACAATGAGATTTGCATCAAATCGATAAAAATGGCATATATTGGTTCAGTTACCCATCAACATCACGGCCTTTGCCGCAAATTTCTCAGTTATTGCACAATGTAGTTAACTAATCATTATTTAAGGCAAATCATATAACTCAAACATAAAGATCCATAATGAAAAGGCGAAACATTGAAAAAATAACCTATCTTTAAAGCTTCTAAATTGCAAATAAACCAACACCTGATCAATTCGCGAGAAAACGACGCGATCGAGGAGAAGAAAACACGTCGAGATCTCCGGAAACTCCGGATCGGAGACAGGAGAGCGGCTTAGATCGGAGAAACACGGCCAAACTGGAAATAACCGACCGCGTCCTCCGACGTTGTTTCACCAAGCTGGAACACCTCTAGATCGCCTCACCATGATGATAGCACAGCTCCGCCATTTCCGACGCCGGCGCCACCGTGTCCGCCACCAATCTCGACGTAATGGGGGGGGGGTCAATAGCCAGCCTTTCGGACAGAGCTCCTCCGATCAAAGCGCTTACAAGATATTGCACGCCCTTCACGAAAAGATGCAACGGATTGAGACGCTCTTTATTGGTATTTTCCTATCTCTAATGGCCACCGGGCAAATTTTAAGGGAGGGGGGATCCTCTGTATGATCACATTTATGCCGACTACCAATGAATGCTACACGTGGATAAAGGACTTTGGGTCCCACCTGTAAAAGCCATTTTCCTTTTTTTTTCCCTCCGGATAAATATTCCATCATCTCTCCCATCTCACATAATTTGATCAACGTTTTTTTAGATGCAGATTACAGATTTAAGCGATATGAAGAGGAGAAGAAAGTGGGTGTGAAGAGAAAAAATGTGTTAGTGGAGTGTTAAATATGGAGAAAGAAATGAATAAAAAAGTGAAAAAATTAGGTCATAGAGAAAATGAGTTGATGAAATGTTAAATGTGGAGAGAGAAATAGAATAAAAAAGTATAAAAATGATAAATTGTAAAAGTACCTACAAAATCTTTCTTAATTTGGAATGAACAATATTTGTGGAACGGTCCAAAAAGAAAATATGACCAAAATTTGTAGGACTGAGGGAGTATATAAAAAGTTTTATAAGCCGTTCTGGCTAGATCATCTACTTTGTAGATATAAAAGGTAACATCAATTGCTACCATTAGCACTATAGATTAACAACTATCATAGAGACCCTACACAAATTACAGTTAAACTAAGGTAGAGTATATCTTACACTTCAACCTATGCCAAGGCCTACAAGTTTCAATTTTAACACGAAATATAGCAAAACATATAAAAATACAACACAATAT